>JAXIVJ010001952.1:0-121777 GCA_036785665.1 Chirona hameri | reverse complement strand
TACATAGTGTTGTCCACTGGACTACCCCGGCTCTCCGATCCGCCCTCCTACCTTCATGTCTCTCCTCCGACCTCTCTCCCTACACGCCTCCACTGCGACGCGCCTCGTTCCAAACTGCTCTCAGCAACGCCGACCCCAACTAATATAGACCAATGACGGTATGTTCCGCGCAGAGATTGTGTGCTCTCGCTCCGCCTGCAAAATTGTGACTTTCCTGGCGCACGCGTTCATCGCACGCGGCGCAAGCGTCTACGCGGCGAAGTCGAGAGCCGTGCAGTGGACGAGTCCAAGTCCAGCGCAAGGGGTGGACGGCGCTCTTGTACAGGACAATGACGCATTCCAGCTGCACAACTGATAACAGCCGTGCAGTGGACGAGTCCAAGTCCAGCGCAAGGGGTGGACGACGCTCTTGTACAGGACAATGGCACATTCCAGCTGTGCAACTGATAACAGTAGGCGGAACAGGGTTACAGCCGTTCAGTGGACGAGTCCAAGTCCAGCGCAAGGGGTGGACGACGCCCTTGTACAGGACAATGACGCATTCTAGCTGCGCAACTGATAACAGTAGGCGGAACAGGGTTACAGCGGCGTTCAGGATGTTGAGCGAGTAGCCGATTCAGAAGCGATTCAGGCGGGCAGGCAAGGCTTATCCAGAGATGACAGATACACTGCTAGGTTTTCGTAATAACTCGGAACTAAAATTAGTACATTCGTTGACACGAAAATCCGCCCAGGTTCACTCGAAACTTTTCGAAATAGTGTACAAGAAATAAAACAAGAATATTTCGAGTTATTTTCGAATCACAAGACAACGTGTTATAATGTATTCCAAGTCATCAAAATATTTGATAAGGGACATGCAGCATTAATTTGATACATATCGTGCCCGAAAACGATCAATATCCGAATGCCAGAAGTTGACAGCATACATCTAAAAATATGCACTAACAGCAGTAATTGCAAAAGACAGCCGGTTGATAAGAAATCACACTGCTGAGTTTGCGTCAGAAAGGAAAAAAATCGTCTGCATTGCTGAGATTCCAAAGATTAAATCACATATGAACACCTACTTTTCCTTGGTTTCTTCCCACGTGTTCTTATATGATTGATTACTCTCGTGGCATTTAACCCTCGCCCAACGGGAGCTTTTTCACATTCGCCCAACGGGGTAGGGGGGTTGACAGGCTCCCTGTTAATTTACAAACCAAGCAACTTAGAGCAATGCGGTAAGAACCAACATGTTGCCTGTCATGAGAGGATGCGAACAGTATGCGATTTTTAGGTGTCAGATTAACGGGTGACCTTCTAGATCAAGTGAATTACCTCGGATTTACCACGTCAGCGATTTTGCTCTTCATGAAACCTCAAAATTTGAAATTGATAATTGTAAATAAAAATGTATGTTCCTAGGCCAGTGCTGGCTCAGAAATACAGAAAATGTAATTATTTGTTCGTATATTGTCAAAAAAAGTACAAAAAGTGTTTTTGTTAAATGACGTGATCAGTTTCTTACACCTAGGGAACCATCACTCAGTCAAAAAAGAAGATATTGCTTTTAAATTTGGTATGGGTATTTTCCATACTCAGTTCTCTCACATATATTCCGGTTTTTCCATCACCTTTGACAATTTTGATTTTGTGGGGATTAAAAAAACATTTTTTTATTTTTATTTTAGGGGTCAAAAACCCAAAATTGTGAAAATCCGAGAAAGCAATTTTAAGAAAATGCCATTTTGTATCTTTGGTGAATTGCGTGTGCAATTTCCTTTAAAACTTTGTTGTCTACCATTTTTCAAATATTGATCGTTTTTCCACCAACATGACGTGATCAAAACATGATTATCTCCCAAACCACTTAACTAATTTCAATTAATTTTTTACAGAATACGTAGAAATTGTTGTAACTCAGCTACCACAAATTTCAGCAAGATATGCTGCATGTGTAAAATGTTATTAAACAAAAACCTCAAGGGGGGGGGGCTGGCAGCTCCCCCACACCGGACATGCATGCACCCGTTGGGAGAGGGTTAACAAGTAAGTGACTAGGCAAGTGTCGAAATTGTATCAAATTCATGATGATGGTTATCGGACTGCGCACATAGACAACAAATCCAAGCTCTGCCCAGGACGAAAAATGCCGTAGAAGGGAACATGACGTTAACTATTTATGTAATAGCTTGGCGATATCTAGGTCAATGTGGCGGATAGGAGTCAATAACTATTTAGGGCAACTATGAATAACAGCAACACGAAACTTCATATCGTTACGGAACGATTGCAGAACATCGTTTTCGCAACTGGGTCCTTGACTTCTACCTCTGTCCTAAATAATCTGAGCTCTAGGGCTGGAAAATAATTTCTGTGCGCTACACAAATCATTCTTTATTCGTTTACAACCATTGCCATCATTGTCCGTTCGATATTATACACGTGAAACGAAAAATACTGCCCGGCTTCCTTCATTTATACGTGATCATTAGTGGAATAAGGGTCTGGCCATGTCTGGCCGAAAACATATCTGACCCTCTCCGATTTGGATGAAAATTGGAACACCTGAATTGTCAAGAAATATAAACATACACACCCACTTTTAGCTCCAGGTGACCTTAAGGATCATATTTAGAGGTCACCGAAGGTCACTATTTTTGCGTACTTTATATCAATCAAACGCTTATATCTTCTGTGCTAATATACTTAACGGAATAAAACTAATATCGAATACTTCACAGGGTTGGACCATGCGGAAAAAGGGGACAAAATACACGTGATCTCAATATGACCTTTGACCTGACGAGGTCAAAATAATATACTTTGTTTTCTTCTCTATAAGTTTCCTGCTCGTAACTAGTTCAAACTTGGCACAATAAATGCACGTACCATCCTCTAAGAACGTGCAAAAAAGAACGGTGGAGACTTCTCAACTTTTGAGATACCGCCCTTTGAGTATGGCAATTGGCATGGAAGTGAAACGAAGCAATACCCCAGGGCTATTTTCATGTCGCTTGCTATAATGTGGGTTGCTTTGGCCCAATTGACTTCAAATTTAGTGGGCAGCTTCCGTTTGACGAATTAAATCACTTCCCGAGTTTTCAGCTTGACCTGATCTCGTATGACCTAGCATGACCTAGGAATAGTGTATAGCCCAGATACGTGTTACCTATAGATACTACGGTGTTTTATAAATGTTCAGGAGCATAACACATATGCAAAGGTGTTAGCAGGTGACATTTATGGTTTCCATTGAGATCATGACCCCGGATAACGTTTTTAGCGGTCAACCGAGGTCACTGACCTCCGATGACCTGAGGTGACATTTTAGACTCTGATAGCTTCTAGGACAATTTATGACGCATATTTAACATTTGAAATTGGTACCCATAGTTTGCATAATTATATGCTCAATTGGGGCCATGCTCTGCCACAGGTCAACCGAAGTCACTGACCTCCACTGACCTAAGATGACTTTTGACATCCCGTAGATTTTAAGAACATCTCACAGACAAGTATGTTTTGCAGATATTTGAATCACGAAAACTGTGGATAAACACAAAACAGCCATCTATGATGAATGCGGATATATATGTACAAGAATCAATAAATATTCAGAATCGTTCATAAATTATGTTACGCTATTTTCACGTTTCAGTTTAGATCAAGCTCCTTTCCCTTTTTCGTGATTCAAAATTTTCTTGACCCTATTCCCTGCTGGGCAAATTCTGCCCCCCTCCGTGGTTTTTCGCCCCATACGCCGTCCTGAGTGCGCCATTACTTGAACAGTGCATTCATGCTATCTACAATGAGCGTAAGTGTGTGAAAAATTATGCGGCGTAGAGAAGAACCTTCAAAACATGCGTTTGCTCCACACTCAAATTAGCAAGTTGCCAAAAAAGCGTGACATGGATGGTGACCCCCCCCCCCCCCCCCCCACGTTGTTTACCTGAATCCGCCTATGCGCGATATATTACATCTAACAAATTACAACAAATAATGCCCACATATGACATTCATATCGTCCCAAATAAGCAAGAACAGCACATATTTGTTATCCGAAAATCCCCCAAATTTACATCTGCTAAATACGTCTATAATTTTTCATTTTTATATTTGTCCTTTGATATATTGAATACTTGCCTATTGCAAGCTCAAAAACTTTGTTGCAATCAGTGATGCCACATGACCGCAATGACCTTTAAAAAAAAACACACCCAAAATTTTCGTATTTTTGCCCCCTGCCACCCCCCATTTGTGAACCCCCAAAAAATAGGTCGAAAATAAATATCTTTTCATGACAAATCGAATGGTGTTGTTCCATCGAAATCGACTGAGCAGTTCTCGAGATTCCTGGCTGCCCCCTCCCCCTCGCAGGTTAACGTAATTCTGGCCACCTAGGGGCCCTGATCGATCTGTTGTCAGCATGTTTGTCAGCACAGCCTTTCTATTGCCTTCGCACAGCCGACCTTTGTGGTCACGTAAAATGACGTAGGCAGAATACTGGGTCGTGATTGGTAGGCAGGCAGAATACTGGGCGGTGATTGGTGCTGACAAACGTGCTGACAAAATGTGCTGACGCACATCGTTCAGGGCCAGGGTTAAATGAGTTGCAATTGGGCACGTTAAGTTGCAGTACCACACCAAAACAAGTGCCACCATCTGATTCTACATACATTTTTACATAGGGATCTGCGTGAAGATGAAGAAAACTACAGCCCAATATCCCGATGAAATCAATTAGGTTTGAAAACTGCTCGAATTGGGGGGAAATGCAATGCTAAAACTACCGTGCATCTGCATATTTACTGCAATTGGGCACGTTATGTACAACTAACAGAACGATATGTTATAGCTCATCTTGTAGCCATTGCTTCAGTGTATCCGAATTTGCGTGAACATCAACTATGATATGTTTTAAATCACTGTCAGAAGCAATTTAGTGATATTTTCAGCCAAATTCCCAATGGGCCACGGAACGCCCGTCGGCCGCCCGGCCGGGGCAGTGAGTGCTTGGTTCCGTAACTAGGTACAGTCGGTCTAATAAGTATCTTCCCTGGAAGTCTAATAAGTATATTCCCTGGACTCATCTAATCTCGCTTCTGTGTACATGATGGACGAATTTAAGGGAACATGTGGTACCTACCTAGGTAGGTACCTAGGTTCCCTTAAATTTGTATGTATGTATACATAAGTGCAATTAGATGAGTCCAGGGAAGATACCTATTAGACTTCCAGGGAAGATACTTATTAGACTTCCAGGGAAGATACTTATTATACTTCCAGGGAAGATACTTATTATACTTCCAGGGAAGATACTTATAAGACTTCCAGGGAAGATACTTGTTAGACTTCCAGGTAAGATGCTTATAAGACTTCCAGGGAAGATACTTATTAGACTTTCAGGGAAGATACTTATTATACCGACTGTAACTAGTAGACAGGTGCAAGAAAACTAACTTGAAGTAGCTGGTCTTCAACCGAAGGCAAAGAAGCTACAGGCAATTTTCAAAGGATGAAAGTAATGTTAAATATTCGTTTTTCTTCGTCATTTCCGACAGAAATCGCTCCCGCAATGCTAGCCAGCCCTCGCATCCGCCCTCTCGCACGCACCACTGCTCGCACAACTGGCAGGACATAGTTAGGGGGAGGAGGGGGGGGGGCGGCCGGTGCACTGTCTGTCGCTGGCAGGACATAGTTAGGGGGGAGGGGAGGGGGGAGGGGCGGCCAGTGAACTGTCTGTCGCTGACAGGACATAGTTAGGGAGGGAGGGGAGGGGGAGGGGCGGCCAGTGCACTGTCTGTCGCTGACAGGACATAGTTAGGGAGGGAGGGGAGGGGGGAGGGGCGGCCAGTGCACTGTCTGTCGCTGGCAGGATATAGTTAGGGAGGGAGGGGAGGGGGGAGGAGGGGGGGGGAGGGGCGGCCGGTGCACTGTCTGTCGCTGGCAGGACATAGTTAGGGGGAGGAGGGGAGGGGGGGGGAGGGGCGGCCAGTGCACTGTCTGTCGCTGGCAGGACATAGTTAGGGGGAGGAGGGGAGAGGGGAGGGGCGGCCAGTGCACTGTCTGTCGCTGGCAGGACATAGTTAGGGGGAGGAGGGGGGGGAGGGGCGGCCAGTGCACTGTCTGTCGCTGGCAGGACATAGTTAGGGGGAGGAGGGGGGAGGGGCGGCCAGTGCACTGTCTGTCGCTGGCAGGACATAGTTAGGGGGAGGGGGGGGGGGGAGCGGCCAGTGCACTGTCTGTCGCTGGCAGGATATATTAGGGGGGGAGGGGGAGGGGCGGCCGGTGCACTGTCTGTCGCTGGCAGGATATAGTTAGGGGGAGGGGGAGGAGGGGGGAGGGGCGGCCGGTGCACTGTCTGTCGCTGACAGGACATAGTTAGGGGGGAGGGGGCGGCCGGTGCACTGTCTGTCGCTGGCAGGATATAGTTAGGGGGGAGGGGGGGGAGGGGCGGCCGGTGCACTGTCTGTCGCTGACAGGACACGGCCACTCATGGATTTGCAGCCAGGTGGAACCCTGGCATACATTGACAAAGCACAGTAGGACAGCATGACATATAAAAAGCTCCGTGTCACCGTGATGTTTGTACATTTGTTGCCGGGAGCTTACAGCAGTGACCATGAGGGTAAGTTTCCGTTGGAATATACGTGGATTTGTTCCTAATGGGCTATATTTCAAACCAGATTCTGGTATATTTTATGATCATAGAAATGCGTGGCATAATCTGTTTTTAGGATATTCGATTCAGTACACATATGCTTGACATCAAAACAAAATACATGTAATTTCACAATGTAATTTTTACCTTCATGCTTTAGGATAACCATCGTTTATATTGTTCCTACAGTAAAGGTACGTAACTTCGTGAAAAAAATGCAAATGTACTCACACAGCCAAATGGAATCGAGGTAATGCCACATTTTGACACCTGGAGAATGGGGGATCTATTGCGGTGCATTGCATCACCTTGCGATGTTTCTGCCATTGCCACATTTCGCACAAAATGGTGTCAAAAATCGATAAAAAAGCTCCAAAGTGACCTAACTAACTACGTGATCCGGTGTGCAGCTTCGTAAAGCTCGATTTGAACTTCGCGATTGTTGTTTTGGTAACAAATACAACACAACAAACTAGGAATGTTAACAATAATTCGGCTATAATGGTGAGTTGCGGGATGTTCGAGCGTCAGCATGATTTTTGAGAGTCTGGCCCGTTTAGAAAAGGTACTTGCACCTGCACCTTTAACCCTCGCCCTACGGGAGCTTTTTCACCTTCGCCCTACGGGTGGGGGGGGGGGGCGTGTTAACTTCCCAAGCAAGAAACTTAGAGCAATTCGGTAAGAGCCAGCATGTACCTGTCATGAGAGGAATATAACAGTATGCGATATTTAGGTTTCAGGGCAACGGGTGACCTTCCAGGTCATGTGAATTACCTCGGATCAACCATGTCCAGAACAGCGATTTGGTCTGTCAGAAAACCTCAAAATTAGAAATTGATTGTAAATAAAAGGCATGTTTCTAGACCAGTGTTGTCTCAGAAATACAGAAAAGGTAATTATTTGTACGTATCTTGTCAAAAAAAGTCAAAAAAAGTTCTTAAAAAATGACGTCATGAGTTTCTTACACTTAGGGAGCCATCACTCAGTCAAAAATAGAGATAATGCTTTGAAATTTGGTTTGGGTATTTTCCATACTTAGTTCTTTCACATATATTCCGGTTTTGCTAACATCTTCTTTGATTTTGTTTTATTTTGTGGTGATTTTTCAACAAAGAAATCGTTTTGTTTTTAAATTTTTGTGGTCAAAAACCCAAAATTTCGGAAATCCGTGATTTTTCATTTTGTAAGATCATGCCATTTTGTATCTTTCCTGAACTGCGTTTGCAGTTTGCATCAAAGCTCTGTTTTCTCCGATTTTTCAAATATTTATCGTTTTTCCACCAACATGACGTCATCAAAACATAATTATCTACCAAACTACTCAACTAATTTGAACATTTTTTTGGAGCATACGTATAATTGTTATTAACCTAGCTGCTGAAAATCTTAGCAAGATGCACCGCATGTGTAAAAAGTTATTCAAGAAAAACCTGTAGGTTAGGCTGTCAGTCCCCCCCCCCCCCCCCCCAGTGGGGTGAGGGCTAAAGGGAAATATTGACCTTTTGATTTATTTTCTGCATTATTGTATGACACATGTATGGTATATAATTGATCGTGTCTCAACTTAAAAGTGAAATAACAACTTTTTATATTTCTATAATTAAAATATGGGAAATTTAAATATATGTACTTATATATGGTGACGAACGGTATGACCCTTATATATATCTATACGGCGTAACATATCTGGAGTTTTTCTTTCCTTTGAAAGCACTGTGACAATGTCCCTGAAACAAATCGCCGGCACTATATAGGTCACCGTTGGCTGCATAAATGAACTTCCGATTGCATTGCCACTTTTTCGATTGTTTGCTGATTGTTTTGGAGAAAGTGGTTATTTATATTGATAAACTAATGCATTGTATTATATACAGCCAGATACAAAACTATACAAAACACCTAATGTTGAAAATAAATTAACCATTATTATAATTATTTTCCCAAATTGAGGGTCGCAACCACTAACTAGGCCGACGTTGGGTGCAGACGTTAACCGCTAATTTGGATAACTTTTTATTCAATGTTTGTTGATTGTTAAGGATAATAGGGCATATAATCATAATAGACAGAGTGCAAGGCATATCCATACAATTTCGACAAAAAGCAATACCAGATTTTGGTGGAACCGAAATTCATTACCAAGTACTTGAGAGCACCGGTCGTTAAGAGTGGAACGCTTATCAACTTTAACTTGAAATATCTTTTGGTAGGAATGTCCATACACAAAATGTGATCAATTTACAATATATCTTGGTCTCTTCTGTCGATTTAAATTAATAACTCCATTTTTGTGGGAAAATTGCAATATTTCCATTTAACCCGCGAGTTACTGGGGTATATTTCATAACGCGACTTACTGGGGGGGGGGCTATTTCCACCACCCCCCCCCCCTCG
Organism: Chirona hameri; assembly: GCA_036785665.1. Lineage (NCBI taxonomy): Eukaryota > Metazoa > Arthropoda > Thecostraca > Balanomorpha > Balanidae > Chirona > Chirona hameri. Next base: position 112,734 of record JAXIVJ010001952.1, on the reverse strand, counting down.
GTTTTCCGGAACTACTGGGCAGAATGTAGACATTCAAACGGCATTCGATAGCCCTGGGAAATTTATCGAGGGAAACATAATATTGTTGACTTCGGGGTCACCGATGACGTCACAGGTCAGGTCAAGTACAAAATGTTTGACCGTGTCAAAAGATCTCGATGGATGGAATTGTCGCGCAAAATTGCGATATTAAGCGCATAAGCATTCGATAAATCGGTATGATTCGTGTGTCTGACACTTCTAAGTACCTTTCTAAGCTGCTTATGACCTTGGTTCAGGTCAAGGTCATCCGAAGTCACGAGGTCAAACTGGAGATTACGGTCATTAGGCGTTGTAACACATGTTTATGGGTTTGTTTTTCGTCTAGAACGCGGCAAATTACTTAAGAACATTGTTTGTTCCATATAAATAGAAGTAAAAGGCAAAAACGGAAATGCGTTTTTATGCATAGTAATGCTGTGAGAGGTGGTCGATTTTTGTCATTTAAAGATCCTAAGTCAGTCATGTTTAAAGATATCGACTTTAAATTTGGTACACATATTTACTGAACACGTCTCGATCACATATAATCCGGTTTTCTAATAATTCTGATTTTTAATGAAAATTTTGTAAAAACAAAAACAAGTGTATTTGGATTTCTCAAAATTTTGAATAAAACAAAAATAAAAAAAACCGAGATACCAGTTTGATAGCCCGTCTATTGTCAGTAATTTTGTTTAAGACAATTGAGTTTATCTCAAACATCGTACCTTTGACAGCCTTTTCCGCAAACCATTATTTTGCAACAAAATCCGAAGAACATGACGTCACTCTGACGTCATTCCCGGTTGACCTATCATAACCTCATATTTTTACTTTTATCAACATGTGTAGCATTAATCTGAGAGAAGGTACTGCAAGTTTGGTGACAATACTGGTGTTCGTGTAGGAGTTGTTGCAAAATAACGGGAGAGGGGAGGGCAAAAAATAGCCCCCCCCCCCAGTAAGTCGCGGGTTAAAGCAGTTCACAAACCATTACATGCCCTGACGAATAAAGTGGCCTTAAACAAACGGAGGCTTCTCTTTTCCTAATGGACGTCTATCAACATATCCTCCAAAACACAGTGCAGAGGTGAAAAAAACTGCTTACTTGGCCACTGGAGTGGGAGACAGAAAAACATCGGCAATAAAATGCCCAGGAGACATAATACTGCTAATTACAAGTATTTTTTAAGCAATTTTCTGTTTTTGCTTTGACCACCGTACAACTACCACAGAACATTCTTCATAAATTATAGCATAGCATTCACGGTATTTAATTTAGTACTTGTTTCCTCTGAGAGACAGACAGGCTGAGAGACAGGCCTGTCTAGTGTAATAGTGGGCAAAAGGTAATACCTGGCGAGACAGGCACAATCTTCATAAGGGTTTTCTTTACTGCTGCATCATGGGAATTTTGACCCTTAACGCCTGTCTCTCGATACAGCATTATTTTTCAGCTCCCTCATATTGTACATATCTGGCGCATCTGTGATGAAGCGGGTTTGTGTTCACAGCGTCGTTCACCAGTATTCTAGGCTCGGACTAAAAGCTAGAGTTCTCGCAGCAGTTGGCCGCCAGGGACCGGTAGTGAGCCAGGGTTTATGACGTTGCAAGCAAATGGTATTTATGAATACCATTTTCAAATGCGTTAAATATACCATATATAAATGGTATATTTAACGCTAAATATGTATTTATTTATTTGTTTATAAACAAATAAACATTTTGCGTTGGTTGCTAAATATTTCCTTGTAACGTCATAGATCCTGGCTCACTAGTGGTCTCTGGCGGCCAACTGCTGCGAAAACTCCAGCTTTTAGTGCGAGCCGTATTCTGTGACCGCATGTATTAGGCATACCATATCATATGCCCACCTACACTTAAACGGCCTTGCACCTACGTACCTATTTTTGTGATTTATATATTGTGTCGTCAGGGGCGGAACTTTTTGTTTTTGGTTGGGGATGCAGTAGCAGGTAAACACCCCCTTCCATTTTTTTCTTACATATATAAACAAAAATGAAACATGCTGCTATGTGCTCTGAGAGGCATTTGCTTGCTTTGTTCCCAGCTTCGGTAAATTTGCAGTTTAAGTAGACTCCATTAAAAACAAAACAAACAAAAAAGACATTTTTTTTGGGGTGCTGATTCCAAATACTAAATTTGTATAAATTTGTACTGACTATTTGTGTCATTATTTGTTTCTTCGTTTGGATTAATTTATAGGTATATTGTTTTTATATATTTTTTATTTTCCTTTAAACATTTTTTTTTGGGTGGGGTGGAAGGGGGGGGGGGGGGGTCATTGGGTAGAACCATATATTTCCCCAAACTTCTTGAGTGGGGGCAGCTGCTCCCCCTGCCCCCTCTTCCACCGCCCCTCCCCCTGCCCCTCCCTCCGTTCCTATGCCTATGGTTTGCACATCTGCAAGGTTTTTCAGCGATGACGAAAAAATAAAAACGGTGGGACGAAGCGTATCCGTTTTCTTTGCCCACCTTATACCTCATCTTGTGCCAAACTTTTTTATCTTTGAGATAACCACTCTTATGTAATATTTGTTTGCGGATTTGAGATTTTCTTGTCTTTGGGTACCTTTTACTCCATCACATTTCCCTTGCTTAACAAAATGAACGGTTTCAACAACAAATAACTGACCTCAAAGGGGGTCTTAGCCCCTTGTCCCTGTAAGAGGCGTCTTTAAAACAACAGAAAAATCTGATTATGCCGACTTGTTATGCGTTACATTTTACAGTGGCACATAGGTGTCGCCAAGGAAGAGGGGGGGGGGGGGGCAAACGGGGACAACGTGCTCCCGGAACCTGGGACTGAATACCTCTTGACATTGATACATATGCATATTTCAGGTTCGGAAAAATGGGGCAGGTTGATGAAATCGGAGGCTCGCCTCGACACCAAACCTGCATTTTTGGGGGTGCAAAATATGATTGATCTTTTTCCTAGTAAAAGTTGTTTCTTAGGAAGCGAACGTCTGCCACAAATACTTCTTCTCAAACTTTAAATATCTGGTGATGCCAATAGTCCAGGGCCGGTCCTTCTACATATTACAGCTGAGATGTAAAAATATAAAAAATCACATGCACCATATTTACCACAAGGTAAACAAACTAGGCAGTAGGCAGTAACAGCATTTTAGTATGCTTTCATCTTTGTTAATAAAAAAAGACTCGGCAGTACTTTAGTAATAATAAAAGAGACAAATACGGTGCAGTCATGACAAAATATGGCGCATTTATCTTGCATTGCTTTCAATATTTGTGCTGTTTTCGTATAACTTGGTTTGATTGGTGTTGAATAAACCTATTTTATTTTAAAATGACCTTTACTGATATGGCCCTCCACTTTTCAACATCATGACCAGGTATATCTTGTGCAAATAATGTTAGTCAGGCTCAAAAATGATAATCCTGACTTTTGCTCATTTTGTTTAGGTCTATGATAATGTCTGCTCTTTTTCCAGCTCAGGATGAATGGTATGCTTTCAGACACAAAACATTTATATTATTGGTCAAATTATTCATTAAGTGTCAATTTCACCAACATATTTATACTCAAATTTTAACACATTTAGCCAATTTAAGGGTGTATTGTAATATGTGACCTGTCCATTATACAGAACTACGCACAATGTGAAAACTGAAATATGCTTCACCTATTCTTGCTTTGCTCATGTTTTTTTTATGTAAGCACCTAGATTGACATTTTGTGTGTCTGAAATTGAAAAAAAGATACCTGTTCTTTAGTGTGTATGACCATTGACCTATATGTATGACCATTGTGTATGACCATTGACCCGGCAGTTGTGTTGGTACTGTGCCCTTTTCCTTTTATATTATTGTTGCATCTATAACATTGACTTTGTTAAAGTTGGGGGGGGCTGAATGACAAGTTGGGGGCTGAGCCACAAGTTGAGGGGGCTGAAGCCCCCTCAACTGAATATGATCCTACGCCCCTGTATATTTGTAGTGTCTCATTCTTCCCCCAGCCAAAATGACCAAAACACTTAACCCTATCTGACAGACAGTAAGTCATATTATTGGGGATGCAGATGAAAGACTGGGGATGCAGATCAGAGCATTGGGGATGCACCTGCATCCCCCTAAGTATATAAAGTTCCGCATGCGTGTGTCGTACTCAACATTACAAGGGACAAGGAGACAAATTTTCGTTTTTGCAATTTGGTGGGAGACAGTCGCGACGTTTTTTTCACCTCTGACACAGTGGTCCACGTCGCAGGTGAAACCAGGCCCGCTGTTCTTCCTGCAGTTTTAACACGGTTAAAGCTGTATTGGGATATCACGATTTTAACCCGCGCGGCGCTGGGGTCTCCATCCGAACGCCCCGTGTTGGAGGGGGGTAAATTTTACCCCCCCTCGTATCTTCCGAACCAATAACCGCAGCGAGACGCGCAAGGCGGGGATCGAAAGCTCTCAGTGAGAAGAATATAGCACATATCCGAAATTCTTAGAATAAGGTCACATGTCAGGTCACGGTCAGGTCAAGTGTCAAAATTTAAGTATTTGGGTTTTTGGGCTATACTTTCCATCCAAAGCCTTATATTGCAACAATTATCTCACAAAGTGCTCCCAAATGTATAATGCGTCTCCTGCATAACTAAAAGTGAAATTGTAAGCAAAGGTCAAGTTCAAGGTCGGGTCACACAAGGTCACAGGTTTTCGAAAGCCATACGACCCATGTTGTATGGGTTATTTTACACGTATATGTCGATAGAAGCAGCCATTTGCACAGCCTGACCCCATATAATGGCCCTCAGGTCAAGGTCAGGTCACAATAAGGACAATATTTGAAATTGATTCATCTAAACAAACATTGCATGTTTCTAGACTAGTTTTTTCTTCTTAGAAATACAGTGGTGACATTTATTTGTCTGTATCTGTTCAGTAAAAGCCAACAAACGTAAATTAAAAAAATGACGTCATGAGTTACTTATACTTCGACAGCTATACGTCAGTCAAAAATAAAGATATTGCTTTGCAATTTGGTTTCAGCATCGTTCATACTCGGTTCTTTAATATATCCTCAGTTTTTTTTAAATCTTCAAAAAAACTTGTGGAGATTCTTCCCACAAAATCCATTGTTTGCAATTTTGGGGGTCAAAAACTCAAAATTTTGCAAATTCGAGATTGCCATTTGAAAAGCGATGTTTTTCTTTCTTTTGGTGCCTTTTATTTGCAAGTTGCACTAACATGCTATTTTCTACGATTTGTCAAACATTTAACATTTTTCACCAAAAATGACATGATATGACGTTACTAAAACGTCATTATCTCCCACTTTTTTTCCCATGAATTTCAACATCATTTTGGCAGAAGACGTAGGATTGATGCACGATAAGGTATCGTGCGTTTCACTATGATATCTTACATAGTTGTCAAGTTATTGAGAAAATCCGGGAGGGGAGGGGTAAAATTTACCCCCCCCCCCCCCGCCGCGCGGGTTAAGATTCACGAAATTAGAAACCGCGACTAAAACTGAATTTGGCAAATTTCCAAAAAGTAGAAAGGCAGCACAAATATGTTTATTCTAGCGTTGATAAGCGTTCCACATCAATGACACTCTCATGGAGGCAGACAACAGCACGGCCATGAAGTTCGCTGTCGCCCTCAAACTGGAGGCATAAATAGAAAGCAAATCACTTCAGAAAAGTAAAAAATCCACAGAACTAAACTAATTTGATCCATTACAAGACCAGACCAAAATAGGAATCCCAAAACAAGCTGCATATCCTGCTTGTGTGTCCTGTAAGTCACCGGAAAATGGCGATGACGGCGACAACGCGTTTTCAGAAATATGCAATATCGAAAATCACGAAGTTAAGGTTTTCGCAAAATTACTTATCTTTATCTTATGGGTTTGCAAAGACATATTGCTAAATAAGGGAAGTATTTATTGTGATTTATCCGTATTGAATGGCATAATATCGCACACAATACTGAGTTATAAACGTCTAATTTACGTCGTTTCACATGCATTTTATGCCAGAAACAGTCAAATATTACCAAAACGGGCAAATGAAGAATATATCTTTAAAAAATCGTTGAGCTATTGACCTCTATGTATCGCTTTCAATCGTAAAAATGTGAACTTTTTCGTACACATGCAGCAAGTTTGCGTTGCTTCTTCACATCTTCGTGTCGACAAAACATGATCCAATAGCTTTCTCTTCACAGCTGTACTGTTCCTGCCCACGGCTGTTGGTGGGTGTCTTCTCCGCGGTGCTGGTCCTTCTAGCTGCTGCTGGGCCAACCCTCGCTGACCGCCAACCTCCCCCGGGGAAGATCAGCAAGCCTGTTACCGGGCACAAGGGCGCCAAGACCGCCAAACCCGACTACAGCCACGCCTACGGCATTAAGGATAAGTACTCCGGTGTGAAGTTGGACGTGAAGGAGAGCAGAAGAGGCGACAAAACCGAAGGAGAGTACGCTTCGGCGCTTCCCGATGGTCGGAAGCAGACGGTGAAGTACTATGTGGACGGGAAGTCTGGCTTCATCGCTGATGTCCAGTATGTTGGCGTGGCCAAGCATCCGATCCCGACGAAGAAACCCGTAAAGCCGACCAAGTACGTCTCCCTCAAGCCGCGCAAGCCGGTGCCGTACATTCCGCCTCCGGTTACAGACATTCATCTTGGCTATGATGATGATGATGACGATGACGACTATGTTTCCTACGGACATGGATTCCGGCAAAGCGCACCGTATCAAGGCTATGTTAAGCAGAATCTCTATCTAGATCAGTCATATGTCCAGAACAGACCCGCCTTTAAACCTTATGCTCGGCGCCAGCTCAGCAACGGTGCTCACAAGCTGTTCCAGCAGCAATTCCTGCACTGAAAGCCCAGCAAGATAACAGGAAACTATATGCTTCAGCATATTTACATGTACGAAACCTGAAATAATTGAGGTGACTTCATTGTTCGTCCAGTTCGTGCCGCTTGAGCTGTTCTGTGAAACGTTTTTGTGTTTCTTTGTTGCATAATGTGTCTGTATGTGCATGTGTGTGGCGTCTACAATACAAAGCCAGTAGGTTAGTAAATGTGATGTGGTTGGAGAGATGGCGAGACAACTCAAGAGTCTCCAAGAAGTGAATTCATTCAGCAACCACAGTGTCTGTGGCAACAGGTCTGAACCCCGCTTTAGACAAGCTAAGTAGCTGTTGGATAGCTCTGTTGTTTTGTGTATTTTTTGAGGAACCACATTATATTTAGATATAAGGATTAGATATTTAGTTTTGTGGATCGTTTAGGTATTATTTTTAAGCATTCATAGTTAGCTGTTACCTCTTACTTGCTTTTTAAAGGACTTTTCATTCTAGCTTGTGTGCGCCAAAATTGTCTTAGTCTTATTTCTGTGTTATTAGTTGCAGGGTTGGATAAGTAGATATTTTTAGAAAATTAGGGATAATTAAGGTGTATTTAGTATTCAGTTTATTTAAGGATTAGATATTTAGTCTAGTATTAGGTGCACTCATAGCTGATTTGTGTCACTAGCTTTACTTATATCTAGTTAAGGTTTAGAAGAAGAAAAAACAAACAAAAAAGAAAAAAAGTTAAGTTAAGTTAGTAAAGTATTGAAAAGTGCATAGTACCTAAGTTATATACCTAAGTTACTAGTGTATTCAAATAAGCATGACTAGGATGCAGGCGAAGGTAGCAGAGCAAGAGGCCCTCCAGGCTAGGGTAGTGGAGCTTGAGGCGCAGTTAAGTAAGTGTAGGTGTAGAGATGAGCTGCAGGAGGGTGTAGCTCCTGACCAAGGAACGTATGCGCAGATCGTGGTTAGGGGGTCAGAAAAGGAGCATACAGGATCAGGGACCAGTGGTAGTTCTGATAGGGGCATAAGGGACAGACGGAGCAACCATGAGTCCGCAACTGTTAGAAACCTGGGCCTCATCATGGATAAGGACCTGTCGTACCATGACCATGTCAACCATGTTGTGTCGAAGTGCACAGGGGCGCTTCTGGCGCTTAACCACGCGAAGCATGTGCTACCGCCCTTCACACTGAAACCGATCGTGACCTCGCTTGTCGTGTCTACGCTACGATACTGCATAACTATTTATGGTACATGTGGTACTACTGAACTACGCCGGGTGCAGAAAGTGCTCAATTTCTGTGCGCGTGTAATAAGCGGCCGCCGAAAGCAAAGCCATGTGACCGATGTCCTTAGAGACTTGAAGTGGCTGAGCGCGGCAAACCTAGTCCTGTACCATATAATATGTAACGTGCGAACTATTAGACAGACAGGCCAACCATCCAGTATAGCATGTACACTAGAGAACGCGACAGATCATGGCCACAACACCCGGAATGCCCAACGACTGCGGCTACCCCGAATACGCACCGAGGCGGGAAGAGGGCAGCTGGTGTACAGCGGTGTTGACGCCTATAACGAGTTTTGCACAACCTATGATGGACAGTCGTCCTTCAAAGGAGCACTCAGGCTGCATTTACTGCAGAACCAGACATGAACACGGTCGTTTAGACGATTCATTGTGACGACGAATGCGTGACGTGTTGATTGTGATGTGTGCTAGCTTTTAACCTTTTGTATCTTTTGACATTGCGTTAATGAAAAGCCGCAAATGAGCGGATTTAACGTGAATAAATGAACTGAACTGAACTGAGGAGGATAAGGCAAAGGTGGATAGTGCGGCTGGGGTTTGGAAGTGTGTTGGAGGGTCACGTTTCTGGAGACTCAACATTGTGGAAAGTAATGCTAGGGCCACAGACAGTAAGGATGAGGAGGGGTGCTGGGTAATGGAGGGTGGTAGCAGAATCTGGAGGAGGAAGAGGGAAGGGGATCAGGAGGGATGGACAAAAGTTCAGGGTAGAGTCAGGCAGTACAGCCCCAGGGAACATCCGCAGGTTACAATATCAAATAGGTTCAGTGCGTTAGAGTCAGCAGCTGAAAGTGACAGGGAAGAGGTTCAGCATTTAGTGGTTGGGGACTCAAGGGTAAGGCCCTTAAGGCGAACATTCTGTGGGAAGAGGGACAGATGTATAGTCAAACCAGGGGCAAGAGTAGCTGATATGGGCCCTGTCATTGAGGCAGAACTTGGTAGGAGTAGCCCGGAGACAGTTATACTACAGGTGGGGGTGAACGACATAGGACCTAGGCAGAGTGTGAGAATAGTAGCGGAGTACCGGAGCCTGCTGCAGAGGTTGAAGGAGTCCAGGAAACCAGTCATTGTGACTGGCATCCTCCCTCGCTGTGGAGCCAGTGAGGAGTGGTACTCGAGAGCTCTGTCTGTGAACAGCTCAGTTCAGAACTTATGTTCAGCTATGGGGCTTAGTTATGTAGACTTATGGGATCAGTTCTATGAGTGGCGTAGGTACTATATGAAGGATGGGCTTCACTTATCGGATGAGGGGGCAAGGGCTTTGGGAGATGCCTACAGAAGTGTCATTCAGGGAAACTAGGTAGGAGGGGGGGGGGGGGGGGTTCGGGGACGCTAGTACTAGGGCATCAGGAAGTAAGCATTGGTAGAAGTTCATGTCAGAATAGGACAGTAGATCATAATTCCCTCAGAATTAGTAGAGTCAGCTCAAAGTATAAGATCACATGTGTGTTGCTGAATGCCCAAAGTATTAGGTCTAAATTTGATGAGTTTGAGTGCTATGTTGCCCTTGAAAAGCCTGATATCATTTGTGTAACCGAGACATGGGTTAGTGAGGGGTATAATAGGGATAGGCTACAGGATTTCGAGTTACAAAGGTATAACATGTTCTCATACTGCAGAGAATCACGGCAAGGGGGCGGAGTGTTTGTATATGTAAATAGCTTGTACTGCACTACTAGAGTTGATGATTCTAGTAAAGTAAAAGAAGTATAATCAATCTGGCTTGACATTAAAATTGGTACAGGAAACAGAGGAAGGTTGAGGATAGGTGCATTTTACAGACCAGGGAATCTTCCAAGGAACTCCCAAGCTGAAATAGACCAAGATATTTGTGAGGAAATACGTAGGAACTTTCGGGCTCAGTGTCTTATTATGGGATATTTTAACTTAAGAGGATACGAAAGTATAGCAGAGGAAACAAATGAGTGTAGGTTGTATAGGCACATCTTTGAAGAGGAGCTTTTCATGCATCAGTTTGTAACAGAGCCAACCAGACATTGCTCCATTCTAGACCTTGTATTCTCAGACAACAGTGATCTAGTTAGTGACAAGTATTTGTGAAGGTCTAGGAACCAGTGATCACAATATGGTTAAATTCAATATCTCATCAGAAATGAGGCCCAAAGATAACCTTATTATGGTTCCAAACTTCAGCCGGGCTGATTTTGATGGTATTAGAAATGACCTCGCACAGATAAAATGGAACGTTGAGTTGGCAGGTTTAGATGCATGTGAGGCCTGGAATGTTTTCAAAGCTAGATTAAGCCAAATTCAGAATCGGCATATACCCCTCAGGCACAAACGTAACAGAACCAAGGGCAAACCAGTTTGGCTTACCCCAGAAGTAAGGAGTGCTATACAAGCTAAAAGAAGTGCATTTGGCATTTTGAAGGGATCTTCACTAGATATAAATCAGAAGGCCTACCAGAATGCAAGAAATTCAGTTAAGAAAAAGGTCAGAGCAGCTAAAAGGGCAAAGGAACTTGATTTAGCTAGACATTGTAATGCAGATAGTAAGAAGTTCTTCAGTTTTTATAAGTTCAGTACAGTTTCCAAAAATATAGGTCCATTTAAGGTAGATGATGTGTTAGTTAGCAAGGACAGTGAAATGGTTGAAGTGCTTAATGATCAGTTTCAATCTGTCTTTACTATCGAGGACCAGAGTAGTATTGCAGCACTTCAGCCTGAGCCAGAGACAGAGGAGACTATAGGAGAGCTAGGTGGCATAAGTAGTGAACTTGTTCTAGAATATCTAAAGAAAGTAAGGCCTAACAAGGCAGAAGGACCTGATGAAATCCATGCTAGACTTTTAAGAGAATCTGAAAGGGAGTTGTCGGTTCCATTAGCCATAATATTTTCTAAATCACTCGCAGATAGTAAAACTCCACTTGATTGGAAAAGAGCAAATGTCGTTCCTATTCATAAAAAGGGAGATAGAAGTAAAGAGGAAAACTATAGACCGGTTAGTCTGACCTCATTAGTCTGCAAGGTGCTTGAATCAATCATCAAAGATAAGATTGTTGAATTCTTGGAGCAAAATGAACTCATCAAGGATACACAGCATGGCTTTAGGAAGGGCCGTTCTTGTTTAACTAATCTTCTGGAGTTTTTGGATGTTGCAACAGATAGCTTTGATCAGGGTAAACAGCTTTTCTTGTATGTAGCTTTTCTTGATTTCAGTAAAGCATTTGACAAAGTCCCCCATACAAGACTGGGGTTGCAACTTAAAATTCATGGGATCAGGGGCAAGATTCTGGATTGGATAGAAACGTGGCTTTCAGGACGCCAGCAAAGGGTTATATTGAATGGGTGCCAATCACAATGGAAGGAGGTTCTCAGTGGGGTTCCACAGGGCTCAGTCCTGGGCCCATTGCTTTTTATAATATTTGTGAATGCAATTGAGAACAGTATAGATAGCAAAGTCTTGAAATTTGCAGACGATCTAAAAGTTGTCAGGATTATTAGAGGAAAACATGATCAGGATGTTTTTCAATCAGATCTGGACAAGCTAGTTGAGTGGTCTGAAGCATGGCAGATGAAATTCAATTTGAGTAAATGTAAGATTATGCACGCTGGACGGGTTAGCAGTAAACATAGGTATGAAATGGGTGGGCAGAAAATGGAGCAGATTGAAAAGGAAAGAGATTTAGGTGTCGTGGTAAACAATAGACTATCAGCGTCAGACCAGGTTGTAGAAGCTAGGAAAAAGGCACTTAGAATGCTAGGGGCCATTAACAGAAATGTTTCCTACAAGAGTGAAAAGGTAATAACAAAACTGTATTGTGCATACGTTAGACCACATTTGGAGTATTGTGTACAAGCCTGGTCTCCAACATATGAGAAAGATTGCTGGTTATGAGAAAGAGTTCAAAAAAGGGCAACAAAAATGGTTAATTGTCTTGGTAGTTTACCTTATGAAGATAGATTAAAGAAATTGGGTATGTTTTCACTTAGATATAGAAGGCTAAGAGGAGATCTAATTGAAGTCTTCAACCTCGGATGGGCCCAAGAGGCTCTTTGTTGCACTTTTCTTTTATGTCTTTATGTCTAACTGTGGCTATGGGCGTGGACCAAAAGTGGCACATAAAAAATGACCCCAGCTCAGCTGGGGTATTTTTGTTCTCTTCACATGAATACCCTGACACCTTGCTGCATGCTCACATCATCCCTATTTTAAAACCAAACACAGATTTAACTCCCACTGAAACTTATTACCTCCCACAGGCCAATATCCCGCGCCGTGCCGGTGCTCGGCGCCACCTTCGTCATGCCGGGGTGTGGGGTTTACACCAGTGTTCGTCACGGGCCCACCAACCCCAGCCCAGCCCGGCCCAGGCCCATGAACGCCAAGCCCAGGCCCGGATGCAAGTTTACAACCATGCTACGGAATTCGCACCACCCGCCGGAGGTGCCGTCACGTTGACGTCAACTTCGTCGGCGCGAGGTGCGCACGGCTCATGGGAGGGTTTCAAACGCGCAAACGCGCAGTCAGCTGCGTCGGCGCGAGGTGTGCACGGTTCATGGGTTTGTTGTACTCTCATAAGTAGGCGACTAACTTATTTCTATTTACGGATTCGGTCAGTATGGCTTTGAACAATTCGCTTAACGTAAAATAGATACCCTATTCCCTTGCTTGTTCCGGGTTCACATAAATCGGTTAACGTAATTATTTGCCTTGCAAATTGCCAGGAATAATTCCCCCTCCCCTGGAACATGGCTTTAGGCCGCTCCGGAAAACAAATGACGCACACCATACAAAATAATAATGTACGACCTTCTGTCCTGAATTGGCGTGATTTATGACTATTTTTGAAAAGAGAAAACAAAATTGTATTACAAAAATATAATAAAATCGTGTTCTGAGAAATTTTCCGAAGGTGAACTATTTCCTATAAGAGTGGATGAAAGCTGAGCAAAAAAAAATATTGGCAGCAACACTGATGAATCAGAAATAAAGAAATCAGAATTATCAAAAAAACGGAGTGTATGTGATCGAGACGTATTCGGTGAATATGTGTACCAAATTTGAAGTCGATATCTTCAAAAATGACTGACTTATGACCTTTAACCCGCGAATTACTGGGGTATATTCCATAACGCGACTTACGGGGGGGCTATTTTTTGCCCCCCCCCCCCCCCCCTCCTCGGACCTCCGGAACTACTAGACCGATTGTAAAAATCCAAACGGCATTCGATAGTCCTGTCAAATTTATCGAGCAAAACATAATATTGTTGACCTCGGGGTCACGTCACAGGTCAGGTCAAGTACAAAATGTTTGACCGTGGCAAAAGGTCTCGATGGATGGAATTGTCGCGCAAAATTGCGATATTAAACGTATAAGCAGTCGATAAATCGGTATGATTCGTGTGTCGGACACTTCTAAGTACAATTCTAAGCTGTTTATGACCTTGGATCAGGTCAAGGTCATCCGAGGTCACGAGGTCAAACTGCAGATTACGGTCATTAGGCGTTGTAACACATGTTCATTGGTTTGTTTTTCGTCTATAACGCGAAAAATTACCTAAGAACATTGCTTGTTCTTTATAAATATAAGTAAAAATCAAAAACGAAAATTTATTTTTTTATGCATTGTAATGCTGTGAGAGGTGATCGATTGTTGTCATTTAAAAGTCGTAAGTCAGTCATTTTTGAAGATATCAACTTCAAATTTGGTACACATATTCACCGAACACGTCTCGATCACATAAATTCCGGTTTTGGATAATTCTGATATATTTGTTGAAAATTTTGTTAACAAAAAAATGTCTGGATTTCTCAAAATTTTGAATTTCAAAACAACTGAAAAATCCGAGATAACAATTTGATAGCCCGGTCTATTGACAGTAATTTTATGTAAAATAATTGAATTTATCTCAAACATTGTACCTTTGACAGCGTTTTCCAAAAAACATGATTTTTCAACAAAAACCGAAGAACATGACGTCACTCTGACGTCATTAACGGTTGACCTATCTACCCTCATCTATTTCCTTTGGCCAACTTGCGTAGAATGCATTTGAGAGAAGGTACTGCAAGTTTAGTGACGATACTATTGTTGGTTTAGGAGTTATTGCAAAATAACGGGAGGGGGGGCAAAAAATAGCCCCCCCCCAGTAAGTCGCGGGTCAAATGGCAAAAATCTACCACCTATCACAGCATTACTATGCATAAAAAAAATGAATTTCCATTTTTGCTTTTCACTTCTATTTATATAGAACAAACAATGTTCTAATGTCATTTTTCGCGTTCTAGACGAAAAACAAACCCATAAACATGTTGGGGATTTCCATTTAGTAGCCAGTTTTCATGTTTTGCAGTGTTTTAGTCTACTTCGCTGTTTATTTAGATTGAGTTTGTCTTAACTGCGCCAGTTTAAGTTGAACAATTTTCTCTGCTTTAAAAGATAGGAATTTGACCGCGACCTCGTGGTTTTCATGGGGGGCCTCGTGACGGGAACTCGGGGTCAGGTCGGGTCATGTAGTTAAGTTGAGAGTTGAAAGTGAGGCAGAGGTGTGCGTCCGCTGGGGCTTTTGTGCGTTGACCGTGCCACAGTGAGCCCAAGTTTGGCTGGTGGTCAGTTGGTGTTTGGGGTCCTGACCAGCCAGGGCTCAAGTCAAGTTGGAGTGAGCTAATTCATCTTGCTCAACTTTCTTGCCTCCTTGAGCGACCGCAGTCCATCAGAGTGTTGGGACTTGGCGGGCAGAGTTTTTTGACTCAAGTTGAGTTGATGGAGTCCACAGCCTTCTGTGACTTGTTGGCTTGGTGGTGAAGATGATTGCTTTTATTTTATGTGTCTGAGTGAATGATTGATTTTTTGAAGGTGTGAAATATGGTGTAAAGAAGAATGTATTCAGCTAGTTTTGCTGACACATGTGTTACAACGCCTAATGACCGTAATCTGCAGTTTGACCTCGTGACCTCGGATGACCTTGACCTTACCCAAGGTCATAAACAGCTTAGAATGGTACTTAGAAGTGTCAGACACACGAATCATGCCGTTTTGTCGACTGCTTATGCGTTTAATATCGCAATTTTGCGCGACAATTCCATCCATCGAGACCTTTTGACACGGTCAAACATTTTGTTCTTGACCTGATCTGTGACGTCATCCGTGACCCCGAGGTCAACAATATTATCCCGCGCACTGCAGGGGCTTTGCGCCGAACACGAACTGCAAGGGGGGGTTGATTTCCGCCCCCCCCCCTCAGATCTAAAAAACTACGCTATGTAACTAGAAGCAGAAAACGGCATTTGATAGCTTGATAGATGTTCTATCGAAAGTATTTAGTATTGTTTTAGATCGGATCAAAATTGAGGTCACCAGAGGTCATCAAAGGTAAAAATTTCCAGTTTTTCCTGTTTTAGGACATCGCTCCAGAAATTCCCATGTATCTCAGAAACTAAGCTAGTTAGAAACAAACAAAAAAATGTAAACGCCAGACAGTGAAATTTACAATCGGCAAGGTGTCCCCCAAATTTGATCGTAGGTCAATATTTGAGGCTCCAGAGGTCAAAAAAGAAAAAAAAATAAGATTTTTTGCTAAATCGTTTTTCACTATTAACATTTGTACTTAATAAAGATAACGGAACCCTGCTTACGCCATTGTGTTGATCTTATCAAGGCGCTTTGAATGATATACATGGTGACTTTTTAAAGTTAACTTAAACATTTAACCTCAGGTCAAGGTCAAGTGGTGACCTAAGTAGGGCATTTTGCATATGGGAAGACGTGTCTCGACGGGAAAAACACATTGATGTCTGTTTTACTTCTCTATCTTTATTATGTCGGGAGTTATTGACAAAAAAGTGATGGTGACCTCGCATGACCTCAAATGACCCAATAGGGGTCACTGAACAAAACTTACACATGGATCATCAATAATATCCTATAATAACATGATCCAGAAGTAATTGGACTAATATCATGCATATCCTTGAAATAGGATGCATTTGTATATTTCCCCATTGACTTATTATGGGGAGGTTACGAAATTGACCTGACCTTAGGTCACCGATATCAAGGTTCCGAGAAACACGAATTGTAAGTACTTATGCCCTCATTACATCCTGTAAGTTTCAAACTGATCGTGAAAAACTCTGGCTTTGGCACAACTGCAAGCAAATTTGGTGGTGGGGTCACTTGACCTAGTCTGGTGACCTGACCTGTGATGACCCGATTTTTTTTTCTTCCTCTCAAAGTGTGCTCAATTAATGTCCTAACAGGTGTTCCAAAACCCAGCGGCGCTGCACGCCGCCGATTTTTCGCTATCTTTGAAAAACCTGAGGGGAGGGGGCCGGAAATCACCCCCCCCCCCCCCTGCACTGCGCGGGTTATGTTTCCCTCATTAAATTTCCCAGGGTTATCGAATGCCGTTTACCTTTTTACAATCTGGCCAGTAGTTCCGGAGATCCGAGGGTAGGCAAAAAATAGCCCCCCCCCCCCTCCAGTAAGTCGCGTTATGGAATATTCCCCAGTAACTCGCGTTTTTTTAAAAAAAAATTTAGTCCGAATGTTTTGTGTGGATGGATTTCCGAGGTCAGGACCCACGCTAAGCAGAGCTTGTTGCGCAGGTCCCGACCTCACCACCCGATCGCGCAATTCCTGCTGGCCGGCAGAATTTAGAGACGAAAGTTGTACGTGCCCGACATTCCTGGGCACGGTCCGCCCCGCTCACTGACGTCACCTGACCTTGAGTGCGACCGCTGCCACCGGCCGCAGGCCATCCCAGTCAGGAGCAAATAGCGACCGCCGAAGCGACTCGAGCCCGGGCTGCCACTACCGGGATATGTCAGAAGTCCAGTGCTCTCCCACTGAGCTACCGGGGTGGGTTAACACGCGCCCTGGAAGGGGGGGCGAAATCCGCCCACCCCTCCGGTTTTTCGAGGATAGCGAAAAAACAGCGGCGCGCAGCGCCGCCGTTTTTTGTATACCTGTTTAGAAATGAACTTCCCGCATTATGTAAAATTCTTGGCCTCAGGTCATCTCAGGCCAGGTCACCAGACCAGGTCACGTGATGACCTCAACTCCAAAACATTTGCAGTAGTACCACAGCCACAGTTTTACGCCGATGGATTTCAATCTTGCAGGACTTTATAAGGTCATAGATACCAACAATTTCCAGTCCCTTGGAAGTCCCTTGGAAGGTCATATGGCCCCTGATCAGGTTAGAGGGCCCTTGGACAGACCCCAGAGGGCCCCTTAGAAGTTCAAAGCGTCCCCGTGCAGGTCAGAGGAGCCCCTGGCCAGACCGAGAGGGCCCCTGGGTGGGTAAGAAGGACCCCTGAACATGCCGAATTGGCCCCTAGCTATCACGGAGGGGCCCCAGGGCAGGTGGGAGGGCGCCTTGAGCATATCGGCAGGGCGACAAAGCAGCCAGCGAAGTCGGACCAGAAGAGTCGCTGGGCAGATTGGAGGGGCTCCTGGGCAAGTCAGAGGGGTTCCTAGCCAGACCGAAACAGTCCCTGGGCCGGTCGGAATGGCCCTTGAACATGCCAGACGAGTTCCTAGCAAGACTGGAGGTGCCCCTGAGCAGGTCAGAGTGGCCCCTGAGCATGTCGACAGGGGGACAAAGCAGCCAATTCCTGGCTAGGTCGGAGGACCTCTGAACAGGGCGAATGGGGCCCTTGACACACAAGAGGGGCTTCTTGGAAGGTCAGAGGAGTCCCTGGTCAGACTGGAAGGGCCCAAAGCACGTAGAGATCCCAGATGAAGATTAAATACAAAGAGTACTTACTCCACAAGAAAATGATTAAAATCGGATCTTTCGGGTATATTGTAACACCCTTCGTCAGCGATTAAGAGGCATTCGGTAACAGGTCATTGCTCGTCTTTAAGACGAGCAATGACAGGTTACCGAATGCCTCTTACTCGCTAACGAAGGGTGCTACAATATGGCCGAAAGCTCCGATTTGTTGTATTGTAGAGTAAGCTCTCTCTGTATCTCTCTGTACCCTCGCCCGGGGGTTGCCACCACTCGTTTTTTTCTCGGGAATAACTCGCGTAGTTTTCAACCGATTGCAATGCAAATTTCAGTACCTTACATTGGAACAATTTGCCACAAACTCTAAAAAAGTGAACTTCTAACCCACATGACTCGTGACCTATGACCTGTTTCTCAAGGTCATGCCAGGTGCAACTGGCGTCCCGTAGTATCGATGCATGTAACTTGTGCAGTTTCCGAGTGTTTGTTGTTCAGGAACATATGTACAGGTGACAGTTGTGGTTTCCACTGACATTGTTACCTCGGTTGACCTCTGAAAAGGTCAACCGAGGTCATTGACCTCCGATGACCTCATATTACTTTTGTTTTGCTTCTGACGGTTTCTAGGACATTTTGTGACGCTGATTTCAAATCTGGGATCCATTTTACATAATTATATGCTCCACTGGGGTCATGCGCTTCCACAGGTCAACCGAGGTCACTGACCTCAGATGACCTGACATGACCTTTTTGGAATATGGCAGTTTCTAGGACATTTTGTGACGCTGATTGCAAATGTGGTACCCATTAAGCATTATGATATGCTTATTCACGATTCTAGCTCGCTTAAATTTAATTTATACGCATGCAAATTTTTGATGACTTTTGGGTCATTGACATGACATCAGAGGTCACATAATGACCCAAGACCTTCACATTGGGTATCAGCGGCTTTTTCCCGTCACAAGCAACACGCTCGTGTTTGAATCGAAGCTCTAGCTCAATTAGGAGCGAAACGTTAGGGGGTCGTACCCCCCCCCCCCCCCCCCCCCCCCCCCCCCTCCTACCCGAACACGTAGTGATTTCGTCCAACCAGGGGGAGGGTTAATGTATATCACGGGGCGAGGCTGAGGATATGCTCAGTGTGGTATCGGGACGAAGCTGAGGGCAGGGTAAGGGAGGTGTCGTGAGAAGTTCAGGGTCAGGGAAGTGTCGGTGCGAGGCTGAGGTCAGGGTCAGAGAGGTTTGGGGTGAGGTCGAGGCCAGGGTCATTGTCAGGGAGTCGTCGAGCCGAAGTCGAGGTCAGGACCAGGGAGGTTTCGGGGCGAGCATGAGGTCAGTGTCAAATAGGTGTCGGGGAAGGCTGCGGTCAGGGTCAAGCAGATGTCGGGGCGAGTATGAGGTCAGGATCAGGGAGATGTCAGGACTATGTTGAGATCAGGGTCAGGGAGGTGTCGGGGCGAGGCTGAGGTCAAGGAAGTGTCGCGGTGAGACAGAAGTCAGGGTCAGGGATGTATCCAAGCGACACCAAGGTCATGGTCAGTGAGGTGTTAGAGCGAGGCTGAGGCCAGGACCATGGTCAGGGAGGTGTCGGGCCGAAGTCGAGGTCAGGATCAGAGAAGTTCTGAGACCAGGTCAGGGTCAGGTTAGTGTCGTGGGCGAGGCTGAGGTCAGAGTCAGGTAGGTGTCGAAGTGAGGCTGAGGTCAGGGACAAGATGGTGTTGGGGCGAGGTTGAGGTCACGGTAAAGGAGGTTTTGGGGTGATACTGAGGTCAGAGTCAGGTTCAGGGAGGTATCGTGGGAGGATAAGGCCTGGGTAAGGGAGGTGTTGGGGGGAAAGGTCGAGGCCAGATGCATGGTCAGGGAGTTGTCGGGTAGAGGTTGGGGTCAGGGTTAGGGAGGTGTCGGGACAAAGTCTTGGTCAGGGTGCTGGAGGGCGAGGCTGAGGTCAGAGTCAGGGAGGTGTCAAAGTGAGGATGAGATCAGGGTCAGAGAGGTGTCGGGGTGAGGCGGTTGCCAGGGTCATTGTCAGGGAGCCTTCCGGCCGAGGTCAAGACCAGGGTCAGGGAGGTTGCGGGGCGAGCCTGAGGTCAGTGTCAAAGAGGTGTTGAGGGAAGGCTGAGGTCAGGGCCAAGCAGGTGTCGCCGTCGGGCGAGTATGAGGTCAGAGTCAGGGAGATGTCAGGGCTAGGCTGAGGTCTTGACCAGACCTCCAGACCAGACCTATATCAGGGAGGTATAGGAGTGAGGCTGAGGTCAGGATCAGGGTGGTGTCGTGACGAGGTTAGGGTCAAGGTCAGGGAGGTGTCAGGGCGAGGCTTGATGAGATTACGGGTAGGGGTGTCGGGGCGAGGCTGAGGACAGGTTCAGAGTGGTATCAGAGCGAAGCTGAGGTCAGGGTCAGGGAAGTGTCGTGAGAAGTTCCGGGCCAAGGTGGTATTGGGGCAAGGCTGGCGTCAGGGTCTGGGAGGTGTTGGGGCGAGACCCAGGCCCGGGTCTGGGAGGTGTCGGGGAAGGCTGAGGTCAGGGTCAGGGAGGTGTAAGAACTAGACTAGGGTTAGGGTCAGGGAGGTGTCGCGCCGATGTTGGGATCAGGGTCAGGGAGGTGTCTGGACGAGGTTGAGGTCAGGGTCACGGTCAGGGCCTATTATAAATAATTTTGTTTTGAATGTTCGACTATACGATTTCATGACAGTGATAAGCAGGCCATGTTCTATTGATGTGTCAATTTTCATACAAATCGTAATAGTCCGCTGTTTGACTTTGACCTCTTTGACCTGCTTTAAATCCTTCGATTTGAAATGTGCGACTCTAATATTTGATGTGAGTGATACGAAGGTCATGATCTACCAGTGTGCTAATTTGCATGCAAATCCCAACAGTCCGCTGTTTAACCTTGACCACTTTGACCTGCTCTAAATCATTTTATTTAGAATGTGCGACTCTAAGATTTCGCCAGAATGATTACCAGAGGCCATTCTCATAATACAAAAATGTGTATAATATTGGAACACTAGTCTAGTTCTTACACTTCCCTGACCCTGACCTCAGCCTTCCCTCGACACCTCCCCATAGGCGTAACCACCTTCCGAAAGTAGGTGGGGACGGAGGCACTTTGAAGTCGATTTTTGCCATACAATGCCCTTAGGCGTAATGTTAAAATCCGAAAATGTTACTGGGGACTTATCCACAGTGACTCCTGTGGTGGTTACGCGCCTGCATCTCCCTGACGTCATGATCACGTATAATCGCCGGATGACTTTACATCCTATATATGGCCTTGCTTATAGCAAGGCCCTATAACCAGGTAAAGACACGAACCATTTGACCTTGAACTCGGCGGACCGCCGGATGACGTCACTGGCGGGGACCGGCTTCTTCGTCGGCGCCGCGCTCAAGCGCATGGTTGTAACTCGTAAACGACAAAAAAATACCACCCTATAGAGACATATTTTCCGAATCAGCGCATCGAGGAGGCCCTGTATGCAAAATTTGGGGCAAATTGAGACACCTCGGAATATCATACTGCCTGTGTGATATCTGATGCTGTTAATTTGACGAACGTCAGCCATCGAAACCCGCACGCAAAACGCCAGCAACTGACTACTCAATTTCAACTATTGCGCTATTGATAACTGAAATCTTGCAATTTGATTGGTGCAGCGCTCTGTCGCCAGTGACGTCAAATCACGTTTTGTGAGCACCGACGAGGCGACCTATATGCTTATAGGGCATAGTGCCTTGGCCTTGGCCACCGCCCAGGGGGGTGTACTCCGCTCCTTCAATATTGGTAAAAAGTGTGACAACCGCGAGCAGCTTCCAGCATCTTGGCCGTGTTTATCGGATCTGCCCATAAGCTATATTTGACTATCAGCTAGTATTGACCAATCAGTCTTGAGCAAGCTCGACGGTGATTGGTCAGGTTGTGATGACGTGAAGGCGGGGGAGAATTGTTTGTTTACATTTCAACGGGTTCGCCATATTGGTTCGCTGGCAATGTACGGGCGTGTGTGCGTGTACATTTGTAAGCATTTCCTTATTTTATGAAGCGTAAGACAATATTTAAAGGTGTATGTGAAAGTCAACATAACAATTGTATCTATCAACATAGCAGTATTTTCCCAGAATACCTCATAAGCTAAAAATTTACACCCAAATCTGTGCGTTCTTTAGCTGAGGATGAGGACATCTGCGGAAATTGTCGACATAAGAGGCTGTAGGAGTAGGTTAGCTATATTTGTGCATTTTTCAAGGACGTAAACCCATAGATTGTGTCACCTTATATAAACAGACTAGAAAATCCATACCAATAATGTGACTGATATCGGTATTACTTAGGTTTTGAGACACCATTATGAGTAGTACCAGTGGCGGCGGATCGTATTTTCGGATGGTGGGCAAAGAAACCCAGAGGGTCCCTCGGCAAAAGGGCCCCTCCCACGGTAAACCCCCCCCCCCCCAAAAAAAAAATGACGCGAAATGGTATCCCTCGGATTTAGGCCACTGTATTTTGCAGGGCCTCTAAATGGTCGTAAAAAAACGTCGGACAGGCCAATGTTGAAGTCTCAGGCCTTCTGAGGGCGCCTCATGGCCTACCGAGGGCCTTCTGTCGGCCTTAGAAGGCCCATCAGGGTGACTGTGGGCACATCGGAGCTCTGGGTCATTGTTTCGGTCAAAAGGAAAAATCGAACCAACTTCTTGGAGTATGGTCTCTTACAAATTTATGGGGGGGGAGGAAAAATCATATGTTTCCTCCCACCACTTCTTGAGTGGGCGGACAGCTGCCTCCTCTACCCCCCCCCCCCCCCTTATCCGTCGCCACTGAGTAGTACCTAATGATAATGGTCCTGTGCTGTGGATGGCTTGCACTAATGAATACAAATTGCCGAGTGTCTAGTAATGACTATATAAAATAAATGATAATAATGTGATTTATGAGTTACAGGACATAAATGCCTTTTTGCGACGTCAGGGGTGCAGCAACAACTGACATGCCAAAAAAGTTGATCAAGATCACGATTCAGATCCTATACCATTTCATAAATTTCCCGAAGATTCACCTTATATAAGAAAAGTCTAGGGGACGCTAGGGCGGGGGGGGGGGGGCGCTATGCCAAACAAATACAATATATTTGATGAGGTTTATGTCGCCCTAGGCAATTCATTGCGATACATTCACATTTTCCACGCCGTGTAATGGCATCGAAGATACACTTATCCTAGGGCGCCGCCACCTTCCGAAAGTTGGTGGGACGGAGGCATTTTGAAGTCAATTCTTTCCATGCAACGCCCATAGGCGTAATGTTAAAATCCGAAAATGTTGGGGGGGGGAGACACGTCCCCCCCGTCCCCTCCTGTGGCGGAGCCCCTGCACTTATCATCATTTCGAGCGGCGGTCGGCTGGGGCGCCGTACCTAATCGTTGAACTTTGCGCAGATATAACAGCAAATATTAGTCTGATTGCATTTTTTCAGCGGTATCCGGCAGAGCGGTTGATTTGTGACATATTACATATTACAAGTTTTTAAATCGACCGGTAAACAAAGAAACTAAGCGCAATCTAAGCTTCAGGCACACGCTTAGCGATCTAAGCTAAGCTTCAGGCACACGCGCACTAATGTTGTGTACGGCGGCTGGCCCAGGGTAATAGAACAACGGGTATAACAGTAAGGAATTTAACGTCCAAATTAATGAGACAAGATATAATTTTTCTGGTAATTGTTTTCTCTATTATAAATTGACAGTATTGTTTGATATCAATAACTTGTATTTCCATAGATTATATCTTAATTTAGTTAATTTAATTCCACCAAATATACGACTTAGTAGTCGAAGTAGTGTATATTTCAGTACCTGTAGTGCAACTGTAGTGCAACTGTAGTGGATTTGGAAGCGATCACGAAAACTCAACTATAACGCGCGAAATACATTCGTTGTGCTTTTGTTTTGAGATATAAAAATACATGATGAGCCATCCATGATCCTGCGGTAGGCATGTTGGTAGGTGGTCACCTACCTAAATCCTAAATAAAGTAGTTTGTGGGGATGTTGTGACTATTTCTTGTGAAACACATAATAACGAGATCATAGCTTTGATATTGTTAAATACTGCTGCAAAGATGATTTAGTAAAGAAAATACAAGATTGGCTTTCGGAAGGAGCAAGCAAGCCTATGATTTACTGATTAAGGCGCAAGCCGAAAGCTTCTAATCTTATGTTTGCTTTACTAGATCATCTTTTTTACCATAATGAAAGTTAGGTTAACACTTATTATTATCATTGTCTCTTAAAACAGTGTTAAAAACAATTCAAGATTAGTATATTAACACCATATTCAAATTTGACAGCAGAGTAAGGATCCAAGCTCTGGTCACGGGCCACGGCCCAATGCCAGACGTCATGCTATTAGTGGTGTGTTGATGTTCAAGTGCATTGTTATTATCTGTCAGATAATAACAACACATATATGGCACCAATACCATGAGAAGTCTGGTAATTTGCAGTAACCAGAGGTTGGACCTTTACTCTACCTACTCAATGACGTCAGCGAGGCTATTGTCAGGTGATACAAATCATTATTGTCAGGTAAGTACTGAGAATGTCCCTGTTTTGAGTGCAGTTCTGATGAAATCAGAGGTGTAGAATTGGAATACAATATTAAATTTGCCTGTATAAAGGTGTGCAAAAGCGGAATACCGCCCAAGTTTATAAACAGGGAATATAATAAAGGAAAAAAATCAGCCAGCGAAGGAAGCTTCAGCACCCAGTTCAATGATATTTCAGGCAGAGTTAACCCGCGAGTTACTGGGGGGGCTATTTCCCCCCCTCCCGTTATTTTGCAATAACTCCTAAACGAACACTCGTATCGTCACCAAACTTGCATTAACTTCTCTCACATCAATTCTACACATGTTGGCAAACGGAAAAATATGAGGCTATGATAGGTCAACTGGGAATGACGTCAGAGTGACGTCATGTTCTTCGGTTTTTGTTGCAAAATAATGGTTTGAAGAAAACGCTGTCAAAGGTACGATATTTGAGATAAACTAAATTGTATTAAATCAAATTACTTACAATAGACCGGGCTATCAAACTGCTATCTCGGATTTTTGAGTTTTTTTTATTCAAAATTTTGAGAAATCCAAAGACATTTTGGTTTGGTTTTTACCAAATTTTCAAGAAAAAATCAGAATTATCCAAAAACCGGAATATTTGTGATCGAGACGTATGCGGTGAATATGAGTACCAAATTTAAAGTCGATATCTTTAAAATTGACCGAGTTATGACCTTTAAATGACAAAAATCGACCACTTCTCACAGCATTACTATGACAAAAAACGCATTTCCATTTTTGCTTTTAATTTCTATTTATATGGAACAAACAATGTTCTAAGGTCATTTTTCGCGTTCTACACGAAAAACAAACCCATAAACATGTGTTACAACGCCTAATGACCGTAATCTGCAGTTTAACCTCGTGACCTCGGATGACCTTGACCTGACCCAAGGTCATAAACAGCTTAGAAAGGTACTTAGAAGTGTCAGACACACGAATCATACCGACTTATCAACAGCTTATGCATTTAATATCGCAATTTTGCGCGACAATTCCATCCATATAGACCTTTTGACACGGTCAAACATTTTGTACTTGACCTGACCTGCGACGTCATCGGTGACCCCGAGGTCAACAATATTATGTTTCCCTCGATAAATTTCCCAGGGCTATCGAATGCCGTTTGAAATTTTACATTCGGTCCAGTAGTTCCGGAGATCAGAGGGGGGGGGGGAAATAGCCCCCCCCCCCCCAGTAAGTCGCGTTATGAAATATACCCCAGTAACTCGCGGGTTAACGACTGTAACACTGGACATTTCAAAACATAATTTTCATACTGTCAAGGCAGGCTCCTAGAATTGCTTTGGAGCTGGGGTGCGGAGTGGAAAACTCTTGACTAAAAATAAGTATAAAGAGTGGAAAATTAAACCAAAAAGCAAATGTACCAGGCTTTATCACCCAATTACCTGCTCACCAAATTTAGTTATTACCTATGCCAATTCTTACCTGCCTTTCCATCCACAGGCTGTCCCTATCATTACATCCATAAATCAGTATCAGGTTTCCAATTATGCAATACATTTTAAAATAAGGAGTGGAAAATTCACAGTAAAACTCAGGAAAAAGAGTGGAAAAATAGTATCCATAGGGTGTCAATTTCCACCCAAACTTCCCAATGCTAGGACACTGTGTCAAGGTTTAGACGATACCAACAGACTAAAGCACTCATAGTTAAGCACAACCATTACACTGGACATGTCCTTACACCAGACTTGCCATGCTATTGACGGTGTAGATTGGGATGACACACCATATTGATAATGAAAAGTCTGGCATTAGGATGTGTCCACCATTACAGTTGTTTACCCTACATATTATAATTTTGACTACCACCTCCACTTTCCCAATAATCCCTCTCAATTGTACTTTGTATTGCTGGCACACTACATTACACTGACGCACACTATAATTACCAAGCCACTTTTCCTTGCAGATCTCCAATGTCCTCGCCATTATGAACACAGATAGTCTATATCGATGTTTCAATTTTCATCAAAGCTACACCATCAGGATACAACAAAAACCCACCTTGTATAGTCGTTGCCGCTACGTTTTCTTTCATGAGTAGCAAATGCACGGCATGCCGAGCACTTCACGAAAGATGCTGCCGGCCTATGTACGATAACGCGCAAGATTGTGTGTACTGTACGACCCAATCAGCACAGAAGCTTAGCGTCAGAAATGACGCACTCGCCTCAGCACGCTTCCCCACTGTGGTAAGCACCGCAAATATGCGCGTTGCGCCGGAACTGAAACACCACTATGTTTGTAAGATGCAACCATATGAAGCTAAAATACTTCCATATCTTTAATATCCCGCGAGATCAGATAAAAGTGTTCATTCCCCTGGTGGCGAGGGAGGGAACTACCCAAATCGTTTAATTCGCTATGTTAGGCTAAGCCAGGCTTAGGCTGACGTGCTCCAAAGTCAGAATAAACCCGGATCTGGACGTTTCCTATCAAAATACACTAGTTTTGATTTAAAGTGACAAAATGGTTATTGTAAATTAAATATTATTGGCAATCGTGTTTAGACTGACAAAATGTTAGCCTAAACCCGGTTGCCGAGTACACGCGCCCTGGAGGGCCTCTGATAATTACACGCCCTGGAGGGGAGGGCGGATTTCGCCTCCCCCTATGATCTCGAAAACTACGCAACGTAGCGACAAGCGGGAAACGACGTTAGATAGCTCGAGACAAGCTCTTTCGAAAGTATTTCGTTCATTTTTTTTTTCAGGTCAATATTGAGGTCACCAGAAGTCATCAAGGGTCAGATTTTCAAGTTTCCAAGACTTCGGTTCGAACACCCCCAAATATCTCGGGAACTATGATAGTTAGCAGCAAACGGAAAAAAGCAATCGAAAGTCATTGCAAAATGCAATCATAATATCATCGTTGTTGTTGTCGGCCGAGGCTCTCGACCGACACGTGTATTTCCTAATACAGACGAGTCGCGACTGACTCCACACAAAACTGCGGGGACCGGCTTCGTACCGTCGCCAACAAAGCCGGCTCTCCATTGACTGTCGCCAGCCCACCAGCCGCTACCGATTGGTCAGCTGACCATCACGCCACCTACTGACCCCAGGACAGGTCACCGACAGATGGCGCGAGACGGGGCATCAGCCGGGTTACATTGCGTCGGTATATACTGAATTGAAAAAACTCTCTTCTGGAAAATTCCAAACATGACAGGCAGCCATGATCTCGGACATCTACCCTTATCTAAATTATAACATACACCCATATTATCCGAAAAAATAGTAAACGGTTCGCCGTCAGACATAAGCGCTACTGCCACCAGAGCAGCGGCGTACTCAGCTACATAAATAGGCACAACACTTGGCAAATTAATAGATAATGGGACACAGCCCGGCCGCACAATGCCAATGCATGTCGGTGTAGCGTCTACAAAAATATTGCGCTCATGCAAATCCGACCAGGCGATCCTGTCAGCATATCGCCACTCCGTTGCTCCAGACACATACGGCATTGCAGCCTCGCACGCGCATCGATCGCCATCCCGAACCGCCGTCACAACTTCCAGTGGTAGTTTCATAAATGGACGGACAAAATTAACAAAACCAGCAAGCCGCTGCCGCCACGCCAGCGGCCAGGCAGGCAGGCACTCCGCAGAGGCACAATTACGTCAGATTTAACACGTGCCGAACACTTAATCAAATCAATACATACGCCCAAAAATGTAACAGCGCTAGCGGGAATAAGATTAGATTTTTCCAAATTAATACACAGACCAACTTCTGTTAAAAATTTGCACACACCGTCCAACGATGTAGTTGGACGCGCGAAAAATGCACGCGCGAGAAACAGAAAATCGTCTATATATGCAATACCTATCACCCCAGGAAATCGCTCCTCCACCAGCTTCACAGTAACATACGAAAACAGTTGCATCTCTGCTGGCGCCACCTTAAGCCCCATGGGCAGCCTAGAAAATACAAAAGTTTTCCCCTCATAACTAACCCCAAAATGTTCCTGCGTTGAAGGCGCTAACGGTATGTGAAAAAATCCGTCACGAAGGTCTATTTTAATAGCATATTTAAAGCCTTTAAATGCTAATTCTAACGCACGCTCAACTGACGGAAACACACACAGACGGTCAGGCAAAAAGGGCGTCAGTTCTGACATGTATACCAGCCGAGCCACCGTCTCAGACTTTGCCACCGGAAACAGTCTGTAGCACGCCGTCGGCTTGCCGAGCCGCAAGACACCCGCCGCCACACAGTCCTCGACAGCGGCACTCATCAGTCTCGAACGTGGCGTGACGCGCCACACAGGCGGCACCATCACCGGCACCCGCACCTTCAGTCCGCGCGCCAGCACACTGCGCACCCGATGATGCGCCGCGTAGTAGTCCGGGTTCACCCGGACCGCCACCGGTGGCTGAACTCGCGCAGCGGCCCCTACACGCTGACGATTATCTCCGATGAGACTCAGCAGCGAACAGGCCGCCGCCACGGATGGAGATGACGACGCCGACCGAACCCCACCGCCGACCGAGTCCACCAGAAGTTGCGCCAGAAGTTGCGCCAATCACATCGGTGTCCTCAGATTTGAGCTCAGGTCAAAAGTTTAGGCTCCAGAGGTTATCGAATGTCAAAAAGGTGATTTTGTTTTCAAAACTGTTTTCCCCAAATAACCTTTTACCTAATAAAGATAAAGCAATAATTTTTACGCCATCGCGTTTGTCTTGTCTAGGCGCTTCGAATCATATTCATGGTAACCGGGTTAGGTCAACTGAGAAATCTGACCTCAGGTCAAGGTCAAGTGGTGACCCAAGTTGGTCATGTTGCATATTGGGCGACGTGTCTCGACGAGACAAACATATTGGTACCGTTTTCTCTTCTCTATCTTCATTATGTCGATAGTTATTGATAAAACCGTGTTGGCGGTCACAAAATTGACCTGACCTTAGGTCACCGATATTAGAAATCCGAGATAAACAAATTGTTGGTATCTATGACCTTATGAAGTCCTGCAAGATTGAAACCGATCGGCGTAAAACTGTGGCTGTGGTACTACTGCAAACGTTTTGGAGTTGAGGTCATCACGTGACCTGGTCTGGTGACCTGACCTGAGATGACCTGAGTCCAAGAATTTTACATAATGCGAGAAGTTTATTTATAAACAGGTATACAAAAAACGGCGGCGCTGTGCGCCGCCGTTTTTGCGCTATCCTTGAAAAACCAGAGGGGTGGGCGGATTTCGCCCCCCTCCAGGGCGCGTGTTAACCCGCGCGGCGCTGGGGGGTAAATTTTACCCCCCTCCCGGATTTTCTCCATAACTTGACAACTATGACAGATATAAAAGTGAAACTTACGGTAGCTTATGGTGCATCAATTCTACGTCTTCTGCCATTTTTTTTGGTTAAATTCGTGAAAATTAGTGACAGATAATGACGTTTTAGTGACGTCATGCCATGTCATTTTTGGTGAAAAACGTTAAATGTTTGGAAAATCGTAGAAAATAGCGTGTTACTGCAAATTGCAAATAAAGGGCGTCAAAAGAAAGGAAATAACATTGTCTTTGACATGGATATCTCAGATTTTCATTTTTTTTGTTTTTTGACCCCAAAAAATGCAAAAAACTGATTTTTAGGGAAGAATTTCCACAAAAGTTTTTTGTTTGAAGATTTCCAAAAAAACGGAAGATATATTAGAAAACCGAGTATGAACGATGTTCAAATCAAATTTCAAAGCAATTTCTTTATTTTTGACTGACTTATGGCTCTCTAAGAACAAGTAACTCATGACGTCTTTTTTTTAAAATTGCGTTTTTTGGCTTTTACTGACCAGATACAGACAAATAAATGCCACCACTGTATTTCGAAGACAAAACTAGCCTAGAAACATGCAATGTTTATTTAGATTAATCAATTTCAAATTTTGACCTTATTGTGACCTGACCTTGACCTGAGGACGATTATATGGTGTCAGGCTGTGAAAATGGCTGCTTCTATCGAATTATACGTGTAAAATAACCCATACAACATGTGTCGCAAGGCTTTCGTAGACCTCTGTGACCTTGTGTGACCTGACCTTGACCTTGACCTTTGCTTACAATTTCACTTTTACTTATGCGGGAAATGCATTATACACTCTGGAGCACTTTGTGAGATAATAGTTGCAATATAAGGCTTTGGATGGAAAGTATAGCCCCAAAAACTCAAATACTTACATTTTACATTTTACCTGACCGTGACCTGACATGTGACCTTATTTTAAGAATTTCGAGTATGCATTCGATTTTTCTCGTTGAGAGCTTGCGATCACCGCATTGCGCGTCTCGCTGCGGTTATTGGTTCGGAAGATACGAGGGGGGGGGGTAAAATTTACCCCCCAGCGCCGCGCGTTCGGCTGGAGACCCCAGCGCCGCGCGGGTTAATCTTCTTTCCACGCAAACTACAATCAGAAGAGTACATGCATATGATTGATGACCAGTGGCGTGCGCAGGCATTCACAAAGGGACAGGACATTACCTTGAGGGGCGCCACCTGATCGACGGGGCGCCCCCATTTTTGCTGAAATTCTGATTTGTCATCGTATTATCTATGGATTTTGGCATATTTGCTGAGGGAGGGGTGGTATTTGTATAATCCCTAACAGTAAATTGATTTATTTTGGAAAAACAATACTTACTTTCGCCATGAGACGAGGGCGACATTTCCTCTAAGGTTTCCAAGACGCGCCACGGTGTGTATGCGTTTGTGTGTGTGGGGGGGGAGGGGGGGGGGGGCAGCACCCTTTTTTGCCCCAACCACTACAATTTAAGGAGGCCCCCCAAATAAAATGCTGTCACTGGTAGGAAGGGCGCCTTCTATGGCAAGGGCGCCCTCACTGGCCGGAGGGGCGCTGTCACTGGCCGGATGGCGCCGTCACTGGCCAGAGGGCCACCGTCACTGACCGGAGGGCCACCGTCACTGGCCGGAGGGGCGCCGTCACTCACCGGAGGGTAAATCTGCAATATTCACTGCATCATGCATCGTGATCTATCAACTATACCGTCCTAACAGTCCAACTAACAGAGACAGCATGTACTTGCCCTCTAACCGGACACCATTAGCCGCGCACTGCAGGGGGTTTGCGACGAATACGAACTGCAGGGGGGTGATTTCCGCCGCCCCCGTAAGATCTCGAAAACTAAGCTAGATAACGACAAGCGGAAAACGGCGTTTGATAGCATGATACAAGTTCTATCGAAAATATTCAGTATTTGTTTAGGTCAGGTCAAAATTGAGGTCAGCAGAGGTCATCAAAGGTCAACTTTTCCAGTGTTTTTTTTCTCCTGTTTTAGGACTTCGCTCCAGAAATTCCCATATATCCCGGGAACTATACTAGCTAGAAACAAACGGCAAAAAGTGATCGCCAGCCATTGACATTTTCAATGGACAATGTTTCCTTTAATTTGATCTCAGGTCAATATTTGAGGCTCCAGAGGTAAACAAATAAAACAAATGCTGCTTTTTTGCAAAATTGTTTTTCGCTATTAACTTTTTACTTAACAATAATAACGGAGGAACTGTTTACGCCATTGTGTTTGCCTCGTATTGGTGCCTCAAGTAATATACAGGTGACCTTGTTAAGTCAACTTAAAATTTGACCACGGGTCACGTGACCTTGACCTGAGGTCAAGACCCAAGTAGATGATGTTGCATATAGGGAGACGTGTATCGACGAGACAAACACATTGCTGTCAGTTTTACTTCTCTATCTTCATTATGTCGCGAGTTATTGGCAAACAAGTGATCGTGAACTCGGATGACCTCAAATGACCTCATAGGGGTCACTGAACAAAACTTACACTTGGATCAACAAGAAAATCGTAAAATAACATGATCCAGAAGTAATTGGACTAATATTATGCATATCCTTGACATAGGAAGCATTTTAGTATTTCCCCATTGACATATTATGGGGAGGTCACGAAATTGACTTGACCTTAGATCACCGATATCAAAATTCCGAGATAAACAAATTATAAGTACTTATGCTTTCATGACATTCTGTAAGTTTCAAACTGATCGGTGATAAACTCTGGCTTTGGCACAACTGCAAACGTTTTTGAAGGTGGGGTCACTTGACCTAGTCTGGTCACCTGACCTGAGGTGACCCGAGGTAATTTTTTTATCTTCAAAGTGTGAGCAATTGATGGCCTAAGAGGTGTGCCAAAACCCGGCGGCGCTGCGCGCTCCCGTTTTTCGCTATATGAAACAAAACCTGAGGGGGGGGGGGGGGGCGGAAATCAACTCCCCCCCTGCAGTGCGCGGGTTAACATACGCCTTAGGCGGTCGAATTCGCCGGAAATAATAAACAATCGACAGACAATATTTCGGCCGACCTCCACGAGATTCGTGCAATGGTCTCTTTTGCTGGTAGCCGGTAACGGTTACAGGCACGTAGAAAGTAAGTCTGCCTCGCATCATCTTGCGTTGCGTGCAGGTAATAATATGCCCGACAAGTTTTTTGAGACGAGGATTTATGTTCGTGATTCTATCACCAATATCTTAATCACGGTGAACTTGTTATTGAAGCATATTATGCATCTTATCAACTGGTAACGCATTTATTCAATACAAACAAAAACGAGAATCACAACGAGAGCGTTCTTCAAAACGTACATACTTGCGGCCTTTATATTATAACTGACCGGACATGTGGGCGCGAAAGTAGCAGCTCTAATGGCTTACGCCTGGGTCAGAAAATGTATCTTATTTATTTACTAAGAAAGTATATTTGTACATTATTTATTTTACAAATATTTTTGTAAAATATTTTTTGCTATTCCAATTTAGAAATTTGCATTGGAAACAAATGTCTATTATGATACTTTCAATATACTTAAATTTGTAAGCACTTTTGATAATTTACGCCAGCTACTAAAACAATACGCCAGCGTAAACAACTCCAACGGCACCCTGGTGAAATGGACTCATTTACCAGAGTAACTTTTGATGGCGTAGCTCACGCATTTCGTAAGTTACGCCAAAAATTGTATGAAACAAGGCCCTGATCGCATGTCATGAGGTTCCTGATGCCTGATCGGGTTTTTTTTTCTCCACAACGGCAAAACAATGCATCTTCCGATTGCGGAAGCTTACACACATCGAGACGATTGTCAACAACGTGACAATCATAAGCAATCAATCATAAGGTATTTGGAAGCAGCATGACCATTCTTATATTGTTTATAGTTCATAGATAATCACATTTGCATTGAATTTCTCAGAGCGCCATAGTTTTATCTTACCAAACTAGGAACTGACTCAGTCACTATCAGATCAATAGTCTGATAAAACCTGCTACTGTGCCGAATTTCCCGGATCTCTGAGACGGATATCTATCCGCTGTGGTGCATGCGATGCTGTAGGTATTTCAGGTATATATTCAAACATCGCTCCACCTTTCAGATCACTTCTTCCAGAGGGCACAAAGGCTGAGAAAGACTGGGGTTCTCTTACCCCGCCCCCCCCCCCCCCTCCAAAACAAATCGCGTTACTGGGCTTGGCCCTCACGCCCGCTTAAAGTTTTGATTTCAACACGTTTCAGATTGTCGCAATATGCGCGGAATGTGGCGCGGTCGCGCGGAATGTGACGCAGACTGGCGCATTTTTCCTCTCGGGTGGTAGCACGGATGTGGCTGCAGTGGAGGACCGGTATAAAAGGCGGTGCAGAGATGTGGGGCAGCATCAGTTCCCACTGCCCTACTGCTCAGCAGACATGAAGGTGAGCTTCCCACTACTGCCCTACTGCTCAGCAGACATGAAGGTGAGCTTCCCACTGCGGTCCGCTGTCAAGGAAGTATTTAGGCGCTTTGTAACAGTGTTGTTGCCAGTTTTACTATTTTGTGTATTGTTCATAAGTTAAATAGCAATGCGTTTTGGGGATTTATTCTAGCGGGGTTTCCTCTATATTTCATGAATATTGTTTGAACTGCTATTTCTCTGTCAACACATCCGAGATTTCGACGATACAAAATCCGTAAAATATTCGCAAAGCAGACTTTGTGACTAGACTTAACGTAACGAAAGCATGCATTATTATTTTACTGACATTGTATACCAAAATTATTTATTCTCTCGACAAGGTCAAAATAAAGATGTTGTTTCAACAATTATAGTAGCTATGTTTTCATGGTTGGTAGATCCCACGCTTTTATATTTTTAGTTTTCATTGTAAGAAAGTAACAACAAACTTTAACGCAATTAAGAAGCGCATCCTCCGCGGCAAAGCCAAAGTCGTGGCCATATCTGACTGATGTTCTGGTCCGCCTCGTTTCAGCTTCTGATCCTGTGCGCGCTGGTTGCGGCCGTGGTCGCTGACAGCGACCCTACGTCTTACATTCCGCATGCTGTTCAGCCTGCGGTCCAGCATGCCGTCCAGCCCGTCTCCCGCGCCGGATCCGTCGCCTACAGCTCCAAGCCCGACTACAACTACGCCTACTCCGTGAAGGATGCCCACTCTGGAGTCGACATCGACGCCCAGGAGAACCGCTACGGCTACCAGACCCAGGGCTCGTATGGCTCCACTCTACCCGATGGCCGCAGGCAGAACGTCAACTACGTTGTGGACGGCGATTCCGGCTTCCAAGCCAATGTGGAGTACTCCGGAGTGGCCCAACATCCGCGCACTTCGAACAACTACAACCGTGGACGTTACTACAACGGAAACAACTACCTCAGCCGCGGCAACCTCTTCAGCCAGGGCAAGGTGTTGAACCGAGGATATGGTGTCCCTTACTACAGTGGATTCAACCGCGGCTTGGGCAGCGTCGCCTTCAACGGTCAGAGAAATATTGCCTTCAACGGTCTGAACAACATTGGCTTCAACGGTCTGAACAACATTGGCTTAAACGGTCTGAACAACATTGGCGACTTTGGCTCCAATGGCCTTGGTGTCCGGGGTGGACGAGGTCCGTACCGCAGAGGTTATTACAGTCTGGGCTCCGGTCGTCTTGCGCGTGGTCTGTACAGGCGTTCTCCGTTCCAGCGTCATGGATCTATTTACTAGATGACGAAACTCTATCAAGAGGTGTGGTTTCTTGTGTGATTGATTGTCTTGTGCTCTCCATATGTCGGACTGATTCTCGCGCTCCAACTGTGTGTGAGCGCGTGTATCAGCCGCCATGTAGGTTGTTTTGCGTGAAGTGCCGTGAGTGCGTGTATTTATTCGTTTATTTGCAAGGAAATAAACAGCAACAGCTATGAAGTATACATATATACAGTATAAGGTTAACACGCGCACTGGAGAGGGGTATGCCACTAACCCGCACTGGAGGGGGGAGTGGCACTTTTTTGCCCTCCCACCCACCCTCCCCAAGAGACTCCCCCGAGATCTCCGCAAGTATGAGAGCTAGAGCGATCAAGGTTACCGGATAGGTAGATTTTATAACGATCTACATTTACACAAATTTGAGTGACCCTAGGTGAATATCTTCAAGATCAAATGAGGTCACGGGGTCAAAACTATGCATTTTGTATTGACCCCTCCGTGACGTCATAGGTCCCCATAATGGAGTCAATGAGATGTTTTTTTTTTATTCTTCAATGAGATGTTTCTGATATCAGCCTACCCAGAGCCGCCGCATGGCGTTTGACTCGTACCGATCCGAATGCTAGTGCCTGAGATATCGCTTCGCCGACCGCGATTCTCGCCGCCATAATCGATTTCAAATCCATATAACTCAAAAATGTACGGACGGATTTACATTTTTTTGTGTCCAACGATCTGACATTGTGTTGTCTAACACGCGCAGTGGAGAGGGGTATGCGACTAACACGCAGTGGAGGGTGGGAGGGGGGGGGGCACTCTAGCCCCCCCTTAACCCGCGACTTACTGGGTGGGGTATTTTTTGCCCCCCTCCCGTTATGTTGTAATAACTCCTAAACGAAAACCAGTATCGTCACGAAACTTGCAGTACCTACTCTCACATCAATTCTACACATGTTAGCGAAAGGACAAATATGAGGTTTTAATAGGTCAATTGGGAATGACGTCAGAGTGACGTCATGTTCTTCGGTTTTGGTTGCAAAATAATGGTTTTCGGAAAACGCTGTCAAAGTTACGATGTTTGAGATAAACTCAATTGTCTTAAAATAAAAACACTGATAATAGACCGGGCTATCAAACTACGATCTCGGATTTTTGAGTTTTTTTATTCGAAATGTTGAGAAATCCAAATACATTTTTTTTAACAAAATTTTTAACAAAAAATCAGAATGATCCAAAAACCGAATTATATGTGATCGAGACGTCTTCGGTCAATATGTGTACCAAATTTGAAGTCGATATCTTCCAAAATAGCTGACTTATGACCTTTAAATGACAAAAATCGACCACCTCTCACAGCATTACTATGCATAAAAAAACGCATTTCTGTTTTTGCTTTTAACTTCTATTTATATGGAACAAACAATGTTCTAAGGTCATTTGTCGCTTTCTAGACGAAGAAAAACCCATACACATGTGTTATAACGCTTAATGACTGTAATCTGCAGTTTGAGCTCGTGACCTCGGATGACCTTGACCTGACCGAAGGTCATAAACAGCTTAGAAAGGTACTTAGAAGATTGATTAGAAAGGTACTTAGAGACATGATTCGTGTCATACACACGAATCATACCGATTTATCGACAGCTTTTGCGTTTAATATCGCAATTTTGCGCGACAATTCCATCCATCGAGACCTTTTGACACGGTTAAAGATTTTGTACTTGACCTGACCTGTGACGTCAACGGTGACCCTGAGGTCAACAATATTATGCTACCCTCAATACATTTCCCAGGGATATCGAATACCGTTTTAATTTTTACATTCGGTCTAGTATTTCCGGAGATCCGAGAGGGGGGGATACCCCCCCCCCCCCCCCCAGTGGTCCCGTTATGAAATATACCCCCCGTAACTTGCTGGTTCGGATCTCCGACAGTATGAAAGCTAAAACGATCAAACTTACAGGGTATGTAGGTGCTGTGATAATCTACATTTTCTGATATTTTCATGACCCTAGGTTAATATGTTTAAGGTCAAGCGAGGTCACGGAGGTCAACTCTGGCCAAATGTCACAAGTTTGGGAATTTGCCTATGTGACGTCACAGATCACCAGAAATGTGTCAAAAGTTGTGTCCGGGAATGGACATTGACATTGTCTACCGAATGGCGTTTGAATCATACCGATACGACTGTTGGTTCCGAAGATATCTCTTCGTCGACCTCGATTCTGGCCGCCATCTCGGAATGCAAATCCATATAACTAAAAAATTTACCGCCCGTTTTTTGTTTTTGCTTCAAACAATCCGCTGAGTTGGCTTTAATGTTGCGTAAAAAAACACCACCCTGCTCCACTTTGTTTTCGAGTTATTCGCGAAAAACAAGTTGGGGGAGGGGGTACAAAGTGCCCCCCCCCCCCCTCCACTGCGCGTGTTAAATGCCAAGAAATAGCAATGGCCTGCCTCTTTTCGTCTCCGAGGTATTTACGAAAAACATGGGGGAGGGGCACAAAAGTGCCGCCCCCTCCAGTTTGCGTAAACAAGCGCACTGCCGGTGGGTTATTCCACCCCCCCACCCCCTCCACACCCGTCTCCGGTTTTTCACGAATAGCGGGAAAACGGCGGCGTGCAGCGGCACAGTTATTTGGGGTTCAATTACCCACACGGTGTAAACAATTACCTCAGGTCATCTCAGGTCAGGTAACCAGATCAAGTCAAGTGACCCGACCTCCCCCCAAAAAAATGCGATCGTGCC
Organism: Chirona hameri; assembly: GCA_036785665.1. NCBI lineage: Eukaryota > Metazoa > Arthropoda > Thecostraca > Balanomorpha > Balanidae > Chirona > Chirona hameri. The sequence continues at coordinate 74,481 of JAXIVJ010001952.1, read as the reverse complement.
ACAGCCAAAGTGATTGACTAAACGGTTTGAAACTCACAGTATGTCATCAGGTGATTTGCAGGGATCTACAATTCGTATATATATATATATATATATATATATATATATATATATATATATATATATATATATATATATATATATATATATATATATATATATATATATATATATATATATATATATATATATATATATATATATATATATATATATATATATATATATATATATATATATATATATATATATATATATATATATATATATATATATATATATATATATATATATATATATATATATATATATATATATATATATATATATATATATATATATATATATATATATATATATATATATATATATATATATATATATATATATATATATATATATATATATATATATATATATATATATATATATATATATATATATATATATATATATATATATATATATATATATATATATACAGTTATTATTAGCATAGGTACTATTGAGCGCTAACTGCCATCGGCCATGGTGATTTACTATCCGAAGCTAATGTATATGAACAATTGCATTAATTTCAATACCATTAATCATACCGAGATGTGGAACCAGGGAAAGGGGTGCATGAGGCTTATCTCCACTCACGGTCTGGTTCTAATATTAAAATGTCATTTTCCACGACCTAAAATTAAATTTCTCACGCCGCTTTGCGGCGTCACATCGGTGGTCATCGTCATCGTCATCGGTTCGTCGTAACGCTAAATTGAATTTACAGCATTTTAGCTTCTTAACCTCTACACGGACAATGGGCAGGCATCTGAGCTTTGAATCCCACATAGACTCAGTACGGCGTAAGTGTACCGGAATTCTCATTGCCCTCAGTCATGCACAACACACTATCCCGAGACAATATCTATCCCAAATAGTACAAGGACTGGCTATCTCAGTAGTTCGATATTGCATATCAATTTACGGATCGTGCAATCGAACTCAAACCCACCGCGTACAAAAAATATAAATTTTGCGGCGAGAGTCGTCAGTGGCCGCCGTAAAATGGGTCACATTTCTGATGTGATTTGTGATTTACGGTGGCTGAACGCACAGCAGCTCATTCAATACCATTCTGTTTGCGCTGTCCTGCACGCTATTCGTACCGGTTCACCACCGTACATCGCCAGCACCATAGGTCAGCGGCAGCGTGACATTCACGGCCGTGACACCCGCTCGGCGCACCTGCTCTCGCTACCGCGCATACGGACGGAGGCGGGCAGGCGGCGGTTATGTTACCGCGGTGTTAAGTGTGTGAATGACATGAACGTACTCGCAGATGGGATCACGTGTACGCGTCGCGCACTGAGGAAGGTCGTTCTGAAAGGTCGTTTTGAGGTTATAGGATGAAGCAGACCGATGTGAATGTGTTCTTATTTTTAAAAGTATTTGTTTAGCATTATTTGTGTATTTTTGTATTCCTTTGTACCGATAGGTTCCTGTACGTATTGCACCCATTTTCGTATTGCCATGTCTTGCGTTGTGACTCGTCAGTGTGAAAAGCCACACGATTATTTCAAGTGGATCATTGATTTATTACACATCTTACATCCTACGGCCGGCCCATCGCCTATATTGCTGGGTTTTATCGGGCAAACCTGTTAAAATTTCGCGCCGCTTTGCGGCGCTAAATAACAAGTGCCTACCTACTATAACATTAAATCAACATTAAACATGCTGCAAAGTCTTAAATACACGCATACAAAATGGGGGTACATTGGTTAGTCATTTCACCCTCCCCCACTCAAAAATTATCGGCGACGCCCCTGATCAGTGCGACATGTGGTATCGGCGACGCCCCTGATCAGTGCGACATGTGGTATCGGCGACGCCCCTGATCAGTGCGACATGTGGTATCGGCGACGCCCCTGATCAGTACGACATGTGGTATCGGCGACGCCCCTGATCAGTGCGACATGTGGTATCGGCGACGCCCCTGATCAGTGCGACATGTGGTATCGGCGACGCCCCTGATCAGTGCGACATGTGGTATCGGCGACGCCCCTGATCAGTGCGACATGTGGCATCGGCGACGCCCCTGATCAGTGCGACATGTGGTATTCACTGCCCTGATCAGTGCGACATATGTGGTGATCAGTGCGTCACCGTGTGACTGAGTCTGTTTCGATCTGTTTCGTGCAAAAAATTCGTTGTTTCGAAGACAAAATAAGATGGAAGCAATCGATGCGCTATTATTTCAATATGGTATTTTGACGCAGTTGCTTGTTTTCTGAATCTGACATCACCACCTACATGAGGTCCAAGGTGTGGTCGTCTCGGTCGTCAGGTGGAGATGAGAATGGATTGATTTCGCTTGATTACAACAGCTGTGATGTGAAGTGGGAGCAGTTCGATATAAAATATCGTTAAGAACAGGAACGTAACCAGGGGGGAGGGCATTGCCCCCCCTCCCGATCAAACCAATTTACACTAGATAAAATGCGATTCTGCTGACTCCACCCCTCCCCCCCTCCCCCTGGTCAAAAACATCTTGCTGACGGCTATCGGCACGCTACCCTCCCCCCTCCCCCCACCGATCATTTTTTTTGGAAATACGTCACTCACTGGATTCCCCCCCCCCCTCCCCGCCCTCCAAACAAAAACAACACACAACAACACAAAATCCGTCCCTGCACACCGCTGGTGCCACTTCCCAGCCGTAACGCTGCCATTATTCTTGTTGCCCCCCCCCCTTTATTAGCCGTCTGCGGTCGCCCGTGGACACCGCTGGTGCCTCCTCCCAGCCGTAACGTTGCCATTGGTAATGTTGCCCCCCCCCCCCTTTATCAGCCGTCTGCGGTCGCCCGTGGACACCGCTGGTGCCTCCTCCCAGCCGTAACGTTGCCATTGGTAATGTTGCCCCCCCCCCCCTTTACCAGCCGTCTGCGGTCGCCCGTGGACACCGCTGGTGCCTCCTCCCAGCCGAAACGCTGCCATTGGTAATGTTGCCCCCCCCCCCTTTATCAGCCGTCTGCGGTCGCCCGTGGACACCGCTGGTGTCTCTTCCCAGCCGAAACGCTGCCATTGGTAATGTTGCCCCCCCCCCCCTTTATCAGCCGTCTGCGGTCGCCCGTGGACACCGCTGGTGCCTCCTACCAGCCGTAACGTTGCCATTGGTAATGTTGACCCCCCACCCCCCTTATCAGCCGTCTGCGGTCGCCCGCTAGTGACTCAGATCTCGGAAACTGCCGGACCAATCGATATGAGATTTTGTGAACAGGAAAATGTATGAGTCCGCATGATTCGGAATCGAAGTCAGTCACGATGTCATGACAGCTAAGGAAACCTTGCAACTGACACACGCGTAACAATTCGTCTAAGCGCTGTCATTTTCGACAAACCCCAGTGGCACAACTATCTAGTCTCTGCAATGCAGACCATTGCCGCAAGTCACGAGAACTTCTCGAAAAATAAAAATATCAGGCACGACATCGACCAACCTTGGTGCCTGTCTCCGTCTCCGGCCGGTGAACGCCAATGCCCAGTTTTCCTCTAAGCGGGATGCAGGGCGTGGTAGTATTGGAGTGTAGTGGGTGTGGCGGCGTATATAAGACAGAGCAGTAGGGTATCGACATCAGTTCCACAGCTGACCACCACAGCAGCAGATATGAAGGTAAATTCGCTCCCCTCGTCTACGAGAATCTAGCCAATGTGTGTATGGATTTGGGATTTGTTGAAACTCGGGTGTAAAACTGGCATCAGTTGATACGTTTATGTGCTCGACTAGCTGACAAGAGCCCTGCGGTATTGTAACGTCGAAGCTAGACAATTTTGATGTTATCAAAGAAGGAAGTTAGCGAAGATGAGTATACATTGCTGTGCTATTTTTATTTTGCTGCAACATAGTGAAAACGAAGAGGCAGCTCATTTTGTGTCGCGCAACATTAAGGCCTATAATATGTGCTCGGACAAGACATTCTTTGACTAAAATGTAGGTATTCTGGCAAGTATATAGCAGGGCTGTAACTGTAAAAAAAAAGAAGTAGGAGGACGCTCCCATTCACCGGCATAGGGGTAGCGGTAGGGCAATGTTGGGGTTTCAGATAGGGTGAAGAGGGCAAGCACTGGCGGATCCAGCCTCTCTCCGTGGGGGGAGCATCTTTTTGTGGCAAAAAGGTACCCCCATTTGTTTTTTCTGCACGAATTTGGGCCGGTCACCTTATGTTGGTATTCGAGCTTAAGAAATTATATTGTCAAATTCACAAAAATTGACTTGATTTTTTTCCGAGAAAAAAAAAATATTTGTATTTATGGGGTCCAAAACCAAAAAAATTGCAAATATGACACAGCTATTTTGAAGAGAATGTCATTTCCTTTCTTTTGACGCTTTTATTTGCGATTTTCTTTACAACTCAATTTTTACAATTTTAAAACTTGTATCGCTTGTCCACCAAAACTGACATGGCTTGACGTCATTAAAACATCATTATCTCTCACATTACTGAATAAATTGCAATGCAATTTAATGAGATGACGTATAATTGATGCAGCATAAGGTACTGAAAGTTTCACGTTTATATCTATCATAGTTTTCAAGGGATTGAAGAAAAAAACAGGGAGTTGCAGATCTGCCCCCCCCCCCCCCCCCCCCCCCAGCGGGGCCCGCTCTCCGCTCGGTAAGTGTTACTGGGGCGGCTTGAATTACATCAGGTGCGCTGTTTTGTCTATCATTGAAAGAAAGGGATAAATACAAACTTCAAATGTAATCACCTGACAGAAGAAACAACTTCCGTTTTCATGAAGTTTTCTCCTAAGATCATGGTTTTTCACCTGCAGTGCAGGGAACGCTTGGGGGGAGGGGGCATACTTGTATGAATGTCCCCCCCCCCCTCCAGATTCCTGTGGGGGAGCATTTTCCCCTTATGCCCCCTCCCCCCTGGATCCGCCAGTGAGGGCAATATTAGGAGATATGTATCGGATATGTATAGGAGATGTGTGCCATTTCACTGGGGTAACTCGAGCCGCTGCGTAGCGATAATACCGATTTAAATTGTTTTTATCACGTTTCTCATTAACATGATCGTACATATAGACAGAAAATGGACAATCGTTTTGATCACGTTTTACATGAACGTGATCGTAATTCGTAACTATGGGTGGCAAATGGAAAATCAATAGCTTTGTGTTAATTTGTAATACTTAAAAATCACTATGTTTAGCTTCACGTCATCATCAAAGATAAATTTCACTCTGATAATGACGAGAAGCCGAATATAAGGTGTTTTATTTTTTATTGTATTATTACAAATGAGCAAAAGGCTATTGATTTTCCATTTTCCGCTTCTGTCTATAAATACCGATTTCGGCGACTTTCGATTTGGAACCTGAAATGTTGCAGTCTGGGGCATTGCGACTCTGAAGCGTCGCGTGATGACCTCTCCGCGGTCTCCCAGATTTTGGACATATACATCTTAAGCGTGCTATTAGTAGCCATCTCTTGACTCGGTGACTCTTGTGAGACTGTGTGAATGCGAGTTTGTCATTATGATTGTTATTACCATGTTCACCTTTTTCATCTATTAACGTGAGGGCCTATTGTAACATATTAACGGGGGGGGGGGGTAAATACCCCAGTGAGCTGTTTTGCTGCACCAGTCAATAAATATTGCCCATCCTGATTTCAGTATTTCCATGTCATTTTTCGCTCGATAGGTATTTAATTAAAATAAAATATGCTTACCTGGTGACAAATGTATACAAATCCAAAGCAAATGTCCTAGGTTTGAGTATTTCCCAGCCAAAATAAGTTTCTTTAAATTATTTCCGGAATATCTTGAATTTCAATATCCTTTGAACTCATTAAGCTCAGAAGCTCATTAGCGGCATAGTGGGGGAGATCGGGGGTTGTTGGATCAGGAACGTCGCCACAGTGGGTGGGGGCAACTGCTGAGCCGATTGTGTTCACATTAGGTGTGTGGTTACTGGTTAGGGACCTCTCAGCCGCCACTTTCCCTCAAGTCAGGGGTGGGGTGCTTCTGCAAGTTCGCACGTGTGCACTCACACTCAAAAGTCTCACACAATTCTGAAAACGCATCGGATTTGGTTTACTTATGCATTTATAGCTGATTTAACCCTATTTGTAACAGGCTCCTGGCTACCCCTATTTGTAACAGGGGGAGGGGGCGGATTCCGCCCCCCCCCCCCCCGCCGGAGATATCGAGACCTATCTGTCCGATTTTCAAAAATGAAACAATGTTTGGTTCCCCTCAACACGATCTACATTTCTAAATAATACAAAAATATCTACATTTTGGATAGGGGACAACAGGGGGGGGAACGATAAATTTTAGTGGTATTTTTGATCCAACATAGCTTTCATGTTTATCGACCGATTTTAACACAACCAATAGGGATCGATAGACATTGAATTGGAAATGGGTATATAGCGGTGACGTTTGAAAATTCAAAAATCATAGGCGTGTGCAGGTCACTCAATATGGGGGTGAAGTAAATGCGTAATAAAACCATTTTTTTATGTTTTGTTTTGTTTTGTAAATGAAATGGTATGTGATTGTGACATTAGATAAAACAGTTATAAATCATGTTTTTTGCCATAGGCGGTACCAGGTTAGTGAAAAAGGGAGGTCAAATTGGAAAAAAATATTAACCGCAGACAAGTTGCTACCCAGCACTATAAATATGTTACTGATCGTAGATAGTTCCTTTTTGCATGTTGTACTTAATCATAGGCGTATCCAGGATCCAAACTGGAGCGGCGTAAGACCTTTTGATAAGTATATTATCCGCTATTATGATACTAACTAGTCAACAGTGACTGTTTCACTCACAACTTCAATTAACATTGCTTACCCCCCCCCCCCATTTTTACCCTACCTGGACTCGCCTATTATCTTATAATCGTTCGTAGAGTAGCCTGTGGTGCGTGTTTCTTCCGAAAACTGCAGTATGTTATGTCATTGTACGCCCATGCCTCTTAGTTTCCTTGCAATAATATGACCCCCTTTTTTCCATTCCTGAGAACGCCTATGCAAAAAATGACTTTATTCCCTTGTCTGGCCTCATATGTGCATATATCATTATAAGCTAAACGTCTATTGCGCCGTTATCGCTGGCATATCGCCATCACCATGTCAGTCACCCCCCTTTTCATGTGCCTGAACACGCCCCTGAAACTCTATATGTAATAAATTATGCGAATAATGGAAGCAGAAGCTATCTTTTACATCTTGATAGCTATAAATGTCCCTTACATCGATCTATTGGCTTCCCGCCAAGCATTGAATACTTCCTGGACCCCCCCCCCCCCCCGCTTTCAAGCCCCTGAAACCGCCTCTGCCATGCAATTTTTATGATATTTCAATAACATTAACTAATTTGCACTTGTTGCAATCACTGTAAACCGATGTAACTCCTTCATACATCAGGAAGTTAGGAAGAAACCGTGAAGATCGCATTTCCGTATTATCGCCAAATGTCGCCTCTGAACCCACCCAAAACTGTGCCCTGGAACCGCCTCTGTTCAGGTTAAGAACTCAAAATTATAACTTTAAATGCGGTATTCAATTCTAGGAAAAGTCCCAAAATTTAATGGGCCTGCTCATAGCCGTTCTGGAGATATCTGCGAAAAACATGAGGGGAGGGGGGCGGAATCCGCCCTCCCCCTGTTACCAATAGGGTTAAAGCTAATTTTCCTTTGCAAAAGTTGCTCAGAGTATCTTCTACATGAGGTCACCGATGTAAAAATCATCAGAAATAGCAGAATTGTAGGTGTGTATGACCTGATTAAATCCTGTTAGTATCTAACTGATCGGTTAAACAATGTGGCTGCGGCACAACCGTACATTTTTTGGAGGTGGAATCACTAGACTTGACTTAGTCATGTGACCTGAGGAGATCCGAGGTAAACAAATTAACAGGATTTGGGCAATTGATAGGCAAGCAGTTGTACCAAAAATGGCGGCGAAAAATGGCGTCGTTTTCCGCTATTTCCAAAAAACCTAACGGGGAGGGTATCTGCCCCCACTGGCGAATCTAGGGGGCGGACATCAAGGGAAAATGCCCCCCCCCCCACACAGGAATCTGGGGGTGGGGGGGGGCATGCAATACAAGTATGCCCCCCTCCTACGGGTTCCCTGCACTGAACGTGAAAAACAATGATCTTAGGGGAAAACTTCATGAAAACTAATTGTTTCTTCTTCTTCCCTCAAGTGATTGAATTTGAAGTTTGTATGTATCCCTTGATTTCCACGATAGACAAAACAGCGCACCCGATGCAATTCAAGCAGCTCCAGTGACACGCGCCCCAATGGGAGGGGCAGAATCTGCCCCCTCCCGGATTTTCTCAATAACTTTAAAACTGTGATAGATATCAACGTGAAACTTTCAGTAAAAACAACTACTGGACTAGTGCATCAATTATGCGTATTCTCATTAATACAAGTATCCCCCCCCCTCCCTCCCCCCTCCTGCGGGTTCCCTGCACTGAACGTGAAAAATAATGATCTTAGGAGAAAACTTCATGATTTGGAACCTGAAATGTTGCGGTCTGGGACATTGCGACTGAAGCGTCGCGTGATGACCTCTCCGCTGTCTCCCAGATTTTGGACATATACATCTTAAGCGTGCTATTAGTAGGCATCTCTTGACTCGGTGACTCTTGTGAGACTGTGTGGATGCGAGTTTGTCATTATGATTGTCATTACCATGTTCACCTTTTTCATCTATTAACGCCAGGGCCTATTGTAACATGTTAACGGGGGGGGGAGGAAATACCCCAGTGAGCTGTTTTGCTGCACCAGTCAATAAATATTGCCCATCCTGATTTCAGTATTTCCATGTCATTTTACGCTTGATAGGTATTCAATTAAAATAAAATATGCTTACCTGGTGACAAATGTATACAAATCCAAAGCAAATGTCCTAGGTGCGAGTATTTCCCAGCCAAAATAAGTTTCTTTAAATTATTTCCGGAATATCTTGAATTTCAATATCCTTTGAACTCATTAAGCTCAGAAGCTCACTAGCGGCATAGTGGGGGAGATCGGGGGCTGTTGGATCAGGAACGTCGCCACAGTGGGTGGGGGCAACTGCTGAGCCGATTGTGTTCACATTAGGTGTGTGGTTACTGGTTAGGGACCTCTCAGCCGCCACTTTCCCACAAGTCAGGGCTTCTGTACATGCGCACGTGTGCAACACGTATTTGTATCTCAGAAATTACTTCCCTGATCAAGTTGAAATTTACCATAAATTTCGTTCGCGTTCGCTCGTTCATCGCCAACTACGGTGCCTTACGAGTTCGGTAAAAAGTTATTGAAGAAAAATGACGAATTACCTCAGGATGAACAGATTTTACTTCGTGGAGGTCACAGGATACAAATACCACATGGAGCTTTGCATTGTTGGATCCGGAACGGGTGTTTTTTTGGGGAGGGAAATTACAAAAAAGTCTCACACAATTCTGAAAACGCATCGGAGTTGGTTTACTTATGCATTAATAGCTGATTTAAAGCTAATTTTACTTTGTAAAAATTGCTCAGATTATCTTCTACATGAGCTCACCGATGAAAACAATTATCAGAAATAGCAGAATTGTACGTGTTTATGACCTAATTAAATCCTGTGAGTATCTAACTGATCGGTCAAACAATGTGGCTGCGGCACAACCGTACATTTTTTGGAGGTGGGATGACTAGACTTGACTTAGTGACGTGACCTGAGGAGACCCGAGGTAAACAAATTAACAGGATTTGAGTAATTGATAGGCTAGCAGTTGTACCAAAAATGGCGGCGCAAAATGGCGTCGTTTTCCGCTATTTCCAAAAAACCTAACGGGGAGGGTATCTGCCACCACTGGCGAATCTAGAGGGCGGACATCAGGGGTAAATGCCCCCCCCCCCCACAGGAATCTGGGGGTGGGGGTGGGGGTGGGGGGGATGCAATACAATTATGCCCCTCTCCTGCGGGTTCCCTGCACTGAACGTGAAAAACCATGATCTTAGGAGAAAACTTCATGAAAACTGATTGTTTCCTCTTCTTCTCTCAAGTGATTGAATTTGAAGTTTGTAAGTATCCCTTGATTTCCATGATAGACAAAATAGCGCACCTGATGCAATTCAAGCAGCTCCAGTGACACGGGCCCCACTGGGGGGGGGGGGGGGAAGGGGCAGAATCTGTCCCCTCCCGGATTTTCTCAATAACTTTAAAATTGTGATAGATATCAACGTGAAACTTTCAGTAAAAACAACTACTGGACCAGTGCATCAATTATGCGTATTCTCATTATATTTCAATAAAGTTAATGTAGTATTTCGGGAGATAGTAACGTTTTAATGACGTCATGTCATGCAATTTCTGGTGGAAAACAATAAATGTTTAAAAAGTCGTACAAAATGGAGTTTCACAGCAAATTGCCAATATAAAACGTCAAAAGAAATTAAATGACATTCTCTTCCAAATGGTTATCTCGGATTTGTGATTTTTTGAGGGGTTGACCCCCATATTTTTTTTATCGGAGAAATGTCCACAAAATAAATGTTTGTGAATTCGAAAAGTGAATTTCTTTAGCTCGAATACAAACAGATCCATACATACATACAAGCGGAAATGACGCAGCCGAATTACTTTCGGTGCTTATGAGTTATCAGTGATCACCAACCGCAAAAAACAGCGATTATTTTCCACTCACTACTGCCAGACGTAACAAATCATTTCCCTCTAAAAATCAGAGTTGTTTTTTTACATGAAATCTCAATTTCAGAACATTATTTGAAAAAAGACCCTCATTGAAAATTCAGAGGTTTTGTGAAAATCCAACCTGAAACGTCACTTCGAAACCTCCAGATTTCAGAGCAAACTTCTGAAACTGGCAGCAGTGTTTCCACTGTTTTCTTCGCTGTCATTTTGTTTGTCGTCACTTATATAAGCCACGGGAGGAACACACTATCACACCCTCGAACATACGCACATGCAAGACACTTATATTTAAAAGCAACAGCGAAAAGACACAGCCAAGGAGAAGGAAGGCCGATTCAGGTGCGTCCCCCCAATGCGTCCCCAAAGTTATCTGAAAACTTTCAGTTTTCAGAAGTAGGGGGACGCGCGTCCCCCTGCGCCCCCCCCCCCCCCCCCCCCCACCCTTCACTGACAGCCCTGGTATATTTGTACCCTGGGAACGAAACTTGGAGGTGTGAGTTATTTCTAAGTCGTCCCTTCCACGACTTGTTTCCTGGCAAGGCGAGGTAAACCAAAATCGCCTAAGATTTTGCTGTAATCGCTTCATCACACCTTAGTATCGGGAATCACCTAACCAAACTCCCCGACAACCAAGCAACATCACCATGCCCTGACGTTGCTCTTCGTTTTCAGCTGATCATTCTGTCCGCAATCGTGGCTGCGGCCGCGGCCAGGAATCCCGGTTACCATGGCAACAGTATCGGCGGCGGCGTCGGCGGCGGCGGCGGCGGCGGCTTCCATGCCACGGGCGCTATTGGAGGCGGCGGCGGTTTTGGAGGCAGCGCTATTGGAGGCGGCGGCAGCAAGGGAGCGGGCTACGGCACTCAGGACTACTACGCCAAACCCGACTACAACTACGCCTACTCCGTGAAGGACGCCTACTCTGGAGTCGACATTGACGCCCAGGAGAACCGCTACGGCTACCAGACCCAGGGCTCGTATGGCTCCACTCTGCCCGATGGCCGCAGACAGAACGTCAACTACGTTGTGGACGGCGATTCTGGCTTCCAAGCCAATGTAGAGTACTACGGTGTCGCCCACCACCCGCACACTCCGATCAACAAGGGCTACGGAAGCCATGCCAACCTCCACGCTGGTGCCGGCCGCAGTGGTGGTGGTGGCATTCGCGTTGGTGGTGGTGGCATTCGCGGTGGTGGTGGTGGCATTCGCGGTGGTGGTGGTGCCATCCACGGTGGTGGTGGCGCCATCCACGGCTCCAGCTATGGCAATGTCGGATACCGCGGAGGTGCTGGATTTGCTGGTGCCGGAGCTGGTTTCTCCGGAGCTGGTTTCTCCGGAGCTGGTTTCTCCGGAGCTGGTTTCTCTGGAGCTGGTTCCCGCGGTGGTTCCCGTGGTGGCCGCCGTGGAGGATATGGAGGCTGTGGAAATAACTACTGCTAGAAAGCCGTTGTAAGGCCGACTAATGCTGGTGTCTGTGTCCGTTTGTCCCGTGTCGCTTCTCCGTTGTCCGTTCCGTCCAGTCTGTCAGTGTGTTTCTGGCGTGTCTATATACGTGATCTTACGAAATGTGATCTGATGTGAATACAATTTCAGCGGTCAGATGTCTTTGGTATGAGTATGAAATGGGTTTGAATGTTTTGTTATTAATTTTGCAGTTTGCTAGACCAGAGTGTAGTGATCTCTGTTCATCACCATCAGCTATAGTCATCTGTATGATAAATAACCACTTTACTGCAGACGTGGTGAATGATACCTAAATTTACTACCGAGCACGTTTCTAAACACATTTACTTACGTATTAGCATGCCTTTACCTGAAAAAGTTCGCAGTGTTATATCCTCATTTGTCCGCATTTTAAGGTATATTTCGTCTTTTCGAGTGCAATTTTTACTATTATATCGTGCGTTGAGTGAATACAATTATGCAATACATTATTTGAAAGAGTCCAAGGACTGATCTTAACCCACGCACTGCAGGGAGGGGGGTTGATTTCCGCCCCCCCCCCCCCCCCCCCCCCCCCCCCCACCCCTAAGGTTTTTCAAAGATAGCGAAAACCCAGCGGCGCTGTGCGCCGCTGGGTTTTGATACACCTGTTAGGACATCAATTGCGCACACTTTGAAGACAAAAAATATGTTCGGGTCATCTCAGGTCAGGTCACCAGACCAGGTCAAGTGACCCCACCACCAAAAAAATTCCAGTTGTGCCAAAGCCATAGTTTTTCACCGATCAGGTTGAAACTTACAGGATGTCATGAAGGCATCAGTACTTACAATTCGTTTCTCTCGGAATTTTGATATCGGTGACCTAAGGTCAGGTCAATTTCGTTACCTCCCCATAATAAGTAAACGGGGAAATATACAAATGCTTCCTATTTCAAGGATATGCATGGTACTGGTCCAATTACTTCTGAATCATGTAATTATAGGATATTCTTGAAGATCCAAGTGTAAGTTTTGTTCAGTGACCCCTATTGGGTCATTTGAGGTCATGCGAGGTCACATCACTTTTTTGTCAATAACTCTCGGCATAATGCAGATAGAGAAGTAAAACAGACATCAATGTGTTTGTCTCGTCGAGACACGTCTTCTCATATGCAACATGCCCTACTTGGGTCACCATTTGACCTTGACTCTAGGTCAAATTGTTAAGTTGACTTAACAAAGTCACCATGTAAATCATTCAAAGCGGCTTGACAAGATAAACACAATGGCGTAAACGGTTTTCCGTTATCTTTATTAGGTAAAAAGTAAATAGCAAAAAACGATTTAGAAAAAAGGTATTTTTTTCTTTTTGACCTCTGGAGCCTCAAATATTGACCTGGGATCAAATCTGAGGACACTTTTTTTTCTCCTCTTTTTTATATTATTGTTGATATACCACAGAGATAAAATCATACTGCCAACCCTCCAAAACACAACCAATAACAAGATCAGCATTTCAACAGTACAGCAACACCACATCCATCTGCACATTTCCATCAGGCAGTTCAGATTCCAATATTTACGCGCGCACATGTGTGTGTGTATGTGTGTGTGTGTGTGTGTGTGTGTGTGTGTGTGTGTGTGTGTGTGTGTGTGTGTGTGTGTGTGTGTGTGTGTGTGTGTGTGTGTGTGTGTGTGTGTGTGTGAGTGTGTGAACGGTGTATGTTGAGGACATTTGCCCTTCACACACCGGTAAGTCGAGGACCACCGGTGTATGTCGAGGACCGAAAGCCGGTCCTCGACTTTAAAGCTAATCAAGAACCGATAATTAACGTCTTCTCGGTCACCTGACTTAATTTTGAGATGGTCCTCAACATGTACGAAAACCTTACTTTTTCACACATATTGTGTGAATGTGTGTGAACGTCGCTTCAATCTGACGTGTGTGAACTTCAGACGACTGTGGGGGCAGCCATATTGAATGAACCATGATCCGCGCATGAACCTCTCTGGTTTTTCTATTTCAGAATTATTGGAAATTCGTTGCTTTCCTCACTTCCTAATTAATATAACTAATTATTTTAGCCGGCGGAAATATTTAATTCATTTTTCTTATGAAATTTGAGGTATTTTAATCTTACTTTACGAAACTATATTTTCTGCGAAGAAGTCCTGCTGTTCGTCAAGGCCACAGAGATAGCTGTTCGTCAAGGTCATAGAGATAAGGTAGACCCGTCCCTGCCGCGCAGGTATCTGACATGACGTCACCGGGGGAATACTTATATCCGGCATAGCAAGCTAAATATATGAAACACTACTTTGCAAGTGTCATACATGTCTAACGTACATTATTGCAACGTCAATAATGCATTTTAGACAGTGTGAAGTCTCATATTAATGACAAGGAACTCACAGGCATCCAAAAAGTAGTACCCCTGGTGACATCATCAGCGCAGATTATAGATCAGCTTATAGGCATTGGGATGACAACGGCCTGGCCGTTCGTAAGCTACACGTTTGTGCCATATTTGTGCGGTTGACGCGTGTGCTGAGTCGGGGTTGAAAATTATTAATCTGCAACTGGAGGTAAGGCTTTCATGTGTTTCATTAATTAATGTGGTGTGTTGTATTATTGATCCACCTTTTTACCGGTGGTTTGCCACGTTACCTATCAGAAGGAAAGTAAGGATACAGATTTTTGCCACTGCGGCGCACGGCTGCATAGTGATAGGCGTTTATATTTTGAAAGGATCTGCTACCATCCAAAGCACCAAAGAAGTAAAATTGTAAGAGAAAAGAAATAAGAGAATGAAGCTGAGGGCATAGATTCAGTAACGCACCTCTGGTAGGCAATAGGTGGTAGGTGGAAATTTGGGTAACGGTGGGGCTGGCCAGAGGTGAAAAAACCTCGAGGTTGACACCGACAAAGAGCCAGGCTAACTCACTTCCATTTTTCGCGCTCTTATGGCCAATTACTCTAAAAAGCAAGTTTTTTCTCACGCCTCGGTGACTAACAATATTGATACAAATCGGCACTCTGGTACATTTGGTAAACATGCAACATATTTTGTCAATACGCAGCATATTGTGTCAACACACAGCACATTTTCAACACAACACATTTTATGATTGGTACAATGAGTGCTACACATGAAGATAGGGGTGTCTGAATAATTATACTCCAGAACCATCAGTGCCTATTTTAACATGGTAACGGGGGGGGGGGGGGGGTGCCCCAGTGAGCCGAGCCCAGGTGGAAATTTGGGTAACGGTGGGGCTGGCCAGAAGTGAAAAAACCTCGAAGTTGACACCGACAAAGAGCCAGGCTAACTCACTTCCATTTTTCGCGCTCTTATGGCCAATTACTCTAAAAAGCAAGTTTTTTCTCACGCCTCGGTGACTAACAATATTGATAAAAATCGGCACTCTGGTACATTTGGTAAACATGCAACATATTTTGTCAACACGCAGCATATTGTGTCAACACACAGCACATTTTCAACACAACGCATTTTATGATTGGTACAATGAGTGCTACACATGAAGATAGGGGTGTCTGAATAATTGTACTCCAGAACCATCAGTGCCTATTTTAACATGGTAACGGTGGGGGGGGGGTGCCCCAGTGAGCCGTTTCCCCCCCCCCCAGTCAAAAAAATGCTGCCCACCCTGATTTCATTATTTCCATGTCAGTTTCCGATTGATAGGTATTCAATTAAAATAAAATTTGCTTACCTGGTGATAAATGTATACAAATCCAATGCAAATGTCATGATATTCCTAAGTTTGAGAATTTCCCAACCAAAATAAGTATCTTTAAATTATTTCCGGAATATCTTGAATTTCAATATCTTTTGAACAATTCCTCATTAGCGACAGAGTGCCGGAGATCTGGGGTTGTTGGATCAGAAATGTCGCCACACAATTTGGAGTGAGTGGGGGCAACTGCTGAACCGATTGTGTTCACATTTGGTGTGTAGTTAGGCAGGGGCTCCGCCACAGGGGGGGGGGACGTGTGTCCCCTAGGGGCGGATACAGGGGGCCGCGGGGGACGGCCGCCCCCTGCGGGTAGATACAGAGGGGGGCGCCCCCCCCCCCCCCCCCCCCCCCCCCTGCACCCCCCCCCCCCCTCCGCACCGAAGGCGCGGAAGGGCCTTGCAAGCAGACCAATTTCCGCGCCGAATGCGCGGAAATAGACATGCTTACAGGGTTGGATATCTGACATTTGCTGCATTCAGACCAGGAACCGCCCTCAGGCTAGGTGCCGCCCCTGGCCAGGTGCCGCCTTCAGGTCATGTGCCGCCCTCAGGTCATGTGATGCCCTCAGGCCAGATGCCGCCCCCTGGTCAGGTGCCACCTTCAAGCCAGGTGCCGCCCTCAAGGCAGGTGCCGCCCTCAGGCCAGGTCCCGTCATCAGGTCACGTACCGCGTTCTGGCGGGGCACCGCCCTCAGGTCAGATACCGCCCTCATGCCAGTTGCCGCCCCCTGGTCATGTGCCGCCCCTTAGCCATGTGCCGCTACCTAGCCATGTGCCGCCCTATGGCCAGGTGACGGCGCCCCTCCGGCCAGTGAGGACGCCCCTCCGGCCAGTGACGGCGCCCCTCTGGCTAGTGACGGCGCCCCTCTGACCAGTGACGGCCCCTCTCCGGCCAGTGACGGCGCCCCACCGGGAAATGACGGCGCCCCTCCGCGGCCAGTGACTGCACCCCTCCAGCCAATGACGGCGCCCCTCCGGCCAGTGATGGCGCCCCACCGGCAAATGACGGCGACCCTCTGGCCAGTGACTGCGCCCCTCCACCCAATGACGGCGCCCCGCTGTTCAGTCACGGCGCCCCTCCGTCTAATGACGGCGCCCATCTGACCAGTGACAGCGTCCCTTCAGCTAGTGACGGCGCCCATCTGGCCAGTGATGGCACTCCTCCGGCCAGTGACGCCACTCTTGCGTCCAGTAACGACGCCAGTTACGGTACACCTTCGGCCAATGGGCACAGACAATGGCGGCAGCCTTCAGGCCAGTGACGGCGCCCCTCTGGCCAGTGACCGCTGGAGGTGCGAGGCTCTCTCAGGCCTTGACAATCGCCCTCTCAGACCAGCCTGGGATCCGCTCAGGCATGGCAAGGGTTCTATCAGGCCTATAAATCATCTAAGGGCCCCTCATGCCGCACGAGGGCCCCTTAGGCTGACAGGGGGCCCGCTCAATCCGACCGAGTTCTCCTTCAGGCCGATCGAGGTCCTCTCAAGCCGACCGAGGACCACTCAGGTTGACTTGACCCATCAGGCCGACCAAGTTCCCCTTCGGGGCGCTGGAGGATCCCCTCAACCCGTCCGTGGGGCCCTCACGCCAACCAAAGGCCCCTCATTCGGAACATAATGGCCCACAGGCTGACAAAGGGTCTCCTCAGGCTGACAAAGGGCTTCCTCAGACCTAGGGCCCCTCAGACCAAGTGATGGCCCTGAAGCCGACCCTTTGTGCATTTCTACGCACGCCACTGAGTGTCACTCATGGGAGACTAGAAGAACAATAGTTTCTGTGATAATGTTCCTTCAATTGAGGTAGAATGATTTATCACTCCGGACGGGGCAGGGGCTGCCCTAAATGACTTTCCCGCTAAAAAAAGTTGAATGCCGAGGCGGAGAAGCTCCTGGAACAGGTGAACAGTCTATCCTCGTGCTGTCAGCTAAAGCTGAGCGCATATTTGTATTTGTTCCAACCTTACGTTTGAAGGTGTCGGCGCCCTTCGCTAAGCAGAGCTGTTTGCATGGACCATATCCGATCGCGCAATATTTGCTGACAGGCGGAATTTAAAGTCATGGATTTACGTGTCACAAACTTTCGGCACGGTCCTCCCCGCGCATTGACTTCATCTTACTCAGGCCGCTGCCACCGATACAGGTCATCCCAGTCAATGGTAAATAGGACGAGTTAGCACGAGTCGCGGCGCCAGCCCCATGCATCAACTCGAACATCTCTTCCTGCCAACTCTTCTTGGTGCAAGAAGAAGTCAGGCGGGCGCGATTGTCAAATGCGCTACGCAGGCACGTAAACAGGATTTTTATCAGGGAGGGGGGGGGGGCACCCGGTAGTAAAAAAAAATCGCTCCTCAGCCATATCTTGTTGACGGGGGGGGGGGGGGGAGGGGTATGGTTGGGTCGTCAGAGATCTCATTTTATCTAGTGTGCATTTATTTTGCTCAGAGGGAGGGGGGGCATGGCCACCGTGCCCCCCCCCCCCCCCTGGCTACGTCCCTGGCGCTACGAAGAAGAACTTCAACAAGCACCGCAACGACGTAGCTACGATGGAATTTGGACGAGAGGCGCCTCTTCGTCCGTGGAAGATGGAAGCGTCGGCATCTGATGGAAGTGGTAGACAATAATGTCTACCACTTCCATCAGGTATAGATTCAGGCAGAGATTGGGCAAGGTAGATTTCGGCAGGTCAGAGAGGAGAGAGAGAGAGAGGGGGGGGGGTATATTTCAGCAGGCCAGAGAGAGGTGAATGACCTAGCCGTGACATAATTAGTCACATCCACGATCGCACTCGAATATACGTGCTGCTGACGAAAATGCGTGCTATTGACGGACGGCATACCTACATGTGAGAGTGCTATACAAATACATTCAGTATCTGTTTATAAATACATTTATAATTTTACTTTTTAGAGAGAAAAAACTGCAAATGAGTAAGCGTAAGAAAATTGACAATTTTTGCAGGAAAATGTATTTTATTAATTAACCTTTAACGCCCCTCTAGGCCCATGGCGTCCTCTTTGACGGCGAAAATGCCGCCCCCTGGGTCAGTCGCCCACCCCATTCGGAAAAATCCTAGATCCGCCCCTGGGTATGTTCGAAGAAACGGCGCCCCAATTTCCCGGGAAAAAAATGTGCCCCTATTCCCTGGAAAAAAATCGCCCCTGTTTCCCGCAAAAAATGGGCCTCTATGCCGTGCCAACTACGGCGTCTTACTGGTTCGATACAAAGTTATGGAAGAAAAATGACGAATGACCTCAGGGTGAATATATTTTACCTCGTGGAGGTCACAGGATAAAAATACTACATGGATCTTTGCATTGGCGGATCCAGAACGTATGGTTTGGGAGGGGGAGGGACATTTCCAAAAAGTCTCGCACAATTCTGAAAACGCATCGGATTTGGCTTGCTTATGTATTGATACCTGATTTAAAGCTAACTTTCCTTAGTAAAAGTTGCTTAGAGATTGTTTTCTATATCAGGACATGTGTCGATCTTGCGCCGATTTCAGGCGGTGGGGGGGGGTGCAATTGCCCATTTTGCCTAACCGTAGATCTGCCACGTAGATCCGTAAAACCGTAGATTGCAAAAGATGTGGGACTGGTGAAAATTGGGAAAATTTAGCCATTTCCTGTGGATTTATATACATTTTCATGTTTCCCCAATGACTTATAATTGGGAGGTCACAAAATATACTTCACTTTAGGTCACTGATATAAAAATCATCCGAAATAGCAGAATTGTAGGTGTGTATGACCTGATAGAATCTGTGAGTATCTAAATGATCAGTCAAACAATGTGGCTGCGGCACGACCTTACATTTTTTGGAGGTGAGATCACTAGACTTGACTTAGCAACTTGACCTGAGGAGACCCAAGGTAAACAAATTAACAGGATTTGGGCAATTGATAGGCAAGCAGTTGTACCAAAAATGGCAGCGCGAAATGGCGTCGTTTTCCGCTATTTCCAAAAAACCTAAAGGGGGAGGGTATCCGCCCCCACTGTCGGATCCAGGAGGCGGACATCAGGGGAAAATGCCCCCCCCCCCCACAGGAATCTAGGGGAGGGGGGGGGGGGATGCAATACAAGTATGCCCCCCCCCCCCCGCGCGTTCCCGGCACTGAACGTGAAAAACAATGATCTTAGGAGAAAACTTCATGAAAACGAAAGTTTTCTCTTAAGTGATTTAATTTTAGTTTGTATGTATCCCTTGCTTTCAATGAGAGACACAACAGCGCACCTGATGCAATTCAAGCAGTCCCGGTGACACTCGCCCCGCTGGGGGGAGGGGGGGAGGGGCAGAATCTGCCACCTACCGGATTTTTTCAATAACTATAAAACTCTAATAGATATCAACGTGAAACCTATAGTACCTTATACTACATGAATTATACGTCTTCTCACCAAATTTCAATGAAATTAATGAAGTATTTGGGGAGATAATAACGTTTTAATGACGTCATGTTATTCCATTTTTGGTGGAAGAACAATAAATGTTTGATTTTTGTAATAGAGTTTCAAAGCAAATTGCAAATACAAAACGTCAAAAGAAAAGAAATGTCATTCTCTTCCAAATGGCCATCTATAATTTGTTATTTTTTGGGGTTTTTGAACCCCAGAAATATTTTTTTTTCGGAAAAATGTCCTCAAATTTTTTTTATTTGTGAATTCGAAAACATAATTTCGTAAGCTCGAATACCAAAATAAGGTGACCGTCGCAAATTCGCGGAGGGAAAAAATGGGGGCTACCTTTTTGCCACAAAAAGATATCCCCAAAAATGGGGGTACCTTTTTGCCCCCCCCCCCCCCCCCAGTGGTTTTTCCCTTAAAATAGGCCCTGAGAACCATGCAAAGTTGCATCATCTACTGATATTTGTTGTACCCATTGTTATAAGGATGCAAGAATAATGTTTCCATATTCATCCATGATGACATCACTTGCTGATTCCATGGGTGCTGCAAAATAGTTTTGGACAATTGATGTTTTGCGTATTTGAAGTAGGTAATAGAATCAAAGCATCATTCAATATTCCACAAATAAGATAGAAAACACCATTATTATTTTTGGTTCTGACCATATGAGAGCAATAATTTTATCCAACATGATTTTACATGACACAGTATTTTTGCCAGTATTGAATATTTTACCACAAGAACTACAGATGCATGATACTGTGGCTATTTTGGTTTGGGTATGCCACAAATTGTATGTTATTTTTCAGAATCCAACATGATTTTACATTGGTATTGAATGTTTTTTGCCAGTATTGAATATTTAAACATAATTGTGTTCATTTAATTTTATATGTGATAAGAGATAAAGAGATTGTGCCAAGATACCTGGAAAAGATAACAAGATCCAGCAAATACATTTTACTAAACTTTGGAAACAATACTTGATCGATCAAGAATGTTGGCATTAGGTATCCAAAATTTGACCTATAATTTGGCAAGCTCTTCAAATAGAGCTCTAAGAAAATCCAGGATCAGGGATACTAAAACAAAATGAGAGGGGAAGTGGTATTTGTTAAAATTGTATTGCATGAAGAAAGGGGAAATTCTCTCTTTCCCCATTCAAAATCATTCCTATCCACTGACCAGGATCCTCCATGATATTTAACAAATTTGGATCTATTAATATCACCATCATCATCATCATACATTTATTTGCCTTGACAATAGGTGAAATTCAGGATGGACACATTGGTGCACGTTGCCATCAAAACAAAAGGATTGGTCCATAAGCTTACGCTTAAATCAGAGCACCTATCCCTTTGATCGCGAAACGCTAGTTGTAGCTATCTACTGACCACCGCGCCACAGCACATGATTTATCGGGATACTGGATTCAGATATTAGGAAGGTAATTCCTGTGATTTTTTTTATAATGAAGCTTAGTTGGCAAGGAGTAAGTTGAAAGCACTTGCTTGCAATGTCCTATTATTTCGGGGCAGCCCGCCTGGCCAACCGGGACGTCGCCACGATCCATCCCGGACCGGGGACAAGTGCGGGTTACCGTCCCGGTTGGCCCATAGAAAGTAAGTCGTAATACAAAACAGATTTGCGTAAGTTATGCACAGCAACCCCATAGAGGTGACCATCTTGACAATTGAACTCAAATGTCATCTTGAAATTTGAGTCCGACATTATTCTTTCAACTATTAATAAAAACTGACCTCAGGTCAAGGTCACCAAATAACCTAAATGGGGTATATTGCATATCATCTCACGGGCATTGTCGCCAGAAATCCAATGATGACATTTGAAGGCTCCATTCTGTCGAGGGTTAGGGGCAAATTAGTGCTGATGACCACAGATGATCTCAGGTGACCCTGCAAGGCCCACGGAGTACCTAATTATTTCACCTGAATTGGCAAGAATCGCTGATGGGAACATCTTGAGTATCAGTTTCATGCCAAACATGTCAAAATGAGGCATTTGAAACCTTTGGCAACTTGAAATTGAAATTGAGTCAATTGAGGCAATAGAGGCGAATTTAAGTGCCCATTGCCTTATAATGGGGAGTCCCCAGAGTTGAAGTGATATGGGGTTACCGATATAAAATCCAAGATTTGCAATTTGCAATAAAAAATGCAATTTAGCGAATTCGTATTACCTATTTAGGTGCTACTCAGGATATTCCCAAGCGGAACGCTACGTTATACCTATAACTCGCCCCCCCCCCTTAGAAACATCAATATCGTCAGGTCAGATCGATGGTAAAGTTAGCCGAGGTCAATTCTGTACAAGCAACCACATTTTACAGCGGCCGTGCGCGTCATTACTACATAAACAGACAATGTGCAAGCTCCAGGGTTGTCGCTACCTAGTGGGGGTCGCCCCCACACTTATGGGAATTTTTAACATTACGACTATCGGTATTGCATGACAAAAATTGACTTCAAAGGGCATCCGACCCCCCCCCCCCCCCCCCCTACACACACACACACACACACACACACACACACACACACACACACACACACACACACACACACACACACACACACACACACACACACACACACACACACACACACACACACAGATGATAAGTACTTGATTTGACTTGGCTTTACCTGGCTTGACACGTAACAGCCGCTGCCACGTGGACAGGCACGTAACCAGGATTTCGTCCAGGGGGGGGGGGGGCGGCGCCTCGAAAGGGCCCCTTCCCGAGCGTTGAAAGGGCCCCCTTTCCAAGCGTTGAAAGCCCCCCCCCCCAAAAAAAAAACGGATGAAAAGGCACGTTACAAGGATGGAAAATGCAGTATGACAGGTATGGCATGGGCCATACCAACTTTTAGGAGCTGGAGTTAGCAAACTGCCATATCAACTTTGGAACGAGCGACACCAATTTGGAATCAGCTGTACCAACTTGGAATATTGTTTATGCTTAAGACCTGGAACTCTTAAACAAATGGCGCCGCAGAGCGGCGCGAACATTTTGAGTATTATGCCCTGGATATGCATTCTCATCAATGCGTCGCATTGCAGGGACCTCTAAAATTGTTATATTGTGCGTTTAAAAGTGCGGTAAAAAAGGTGCTAAAGTGAACTATTTTGCCCAATTACATAGAAAAGTAGCAACATAACACATAAATGCGCCGAGAAACGGGCCGAGTTTTTTTCCTAACCCGCATATAATTGAATTTGTAGTTAAATTGCGCCGCGGAGCGGCGCGAAAATTTTGAGTTTGATTCCCTGTACAACTGTATTCTTACTGTTGAAAAGCCCAAGGTCCATTCAGATCGTCTAGGGCCCCTCTGACCTTTTCAACGCCCTCCCGACCTGTTCAGGGACTCATCTGGGATCCGCGAAGAGAAAAGACATGATGTGGAGTGGGTGATATATATAATACAAAGAGGGCTTACTCTACAGGACCAATTAAAATCGGAACTTTCGGGTATATTGTAGCACCCTGACGAAGGGTGTTATAATATACCCGAAAGCTCCGCTTTTAATATTTGTATTGTGGAGTAAGTCCTCTTTGTATTTAATCTTCATCTGTGGTCTCCACGTGCTTTGACCCTTCCGGTCTCACCAGGGACTCCTCTGACCTTCCAAGAAGCCCCTCATGTGTGTCAAGGGGCCCATTCGGCCTGTTCAGAGGTCCTTCCGACCTGGCCAGGGACTGCACTGGCTGCTTTGTCGCCCTACCGACATGCTCAGGGGTAGGGGCGGCGGATTGCGGGGCGCAGGGTACCCAAAATCCCCCCCCTCAAATGAAAACTCTCCTCAACCTAAAAAAAAAATCCCCCCCCCCAGTTGAAAATCCTGGGGAGGGGTGGGGGAGGGTCATTTTCCCACCAGATTGAGCAAGCCAAAATCTGGGGAGGGGGAAAAATTACCTTTATGCCCCCCAGGATTTTCGACTGGGGGTATTTTGGGTACCCTGCCCCCGCAATACGCCACCCCTGCTCAGGGGCCCCTCCCACCTGCCCAGGGGCCCCTCCAGTCTGGCTAGGAACTCATCCGACATGTTCAAGGGGTCTTCCCTTGACCGGCCCAGGCACCCTTTCGGTCTGGCCAGGGGCCCCTCTGACTTGCCCAGGAGCCCCCCCCCCCGATCTGCCCAGCGATTCTTCTGGTCGGCCTGCGCTGACTGCTTTGTCGCCCTGCCGACATGCTCAAGGGGCCCTCCGACCTACCCTGGGGCCCCTCCGTGCTGGCCAGGGGTCAATTCGGCATGTTCAGGGGCCCTTCTTACCCGCCCATTGGTCCTTTCGGTCTGGTCAGGGGCCCCTCCGATCTGCACAGAGGCCCTTTTAACTTTCCAGGGGCCCTCTGGTCTCTCCAGGGGCCCTCTAGCTTTCTAAGGGGCCCTTTCAACCTGGCAAGGGATTGCGCTGGCTGCTTTGTCGCCTTGCGACATGCGCCGAGGGCCCTCCGACCTGCCCTGGGTCCCCTCCGTGCTGACTAGGGGCCCATTCGGCATGTTCAGGGGCCCTTCTGACCCACATAGGGGCCCTTTCGGTCTGGTCAGGGGCCCCTCTGACCTGCACAGGGACCCTTTTAACTTCCCAGGGGCCCTCTGGTCTGTCCAGAGACCCTCTAACCTGCTCAGGGGCCCTTATGACCTGGCAAGGGACTGCGGTGGCCGCTATGTCACCCTGTTGACATGCTCAGGGGCCTCTCGACCTGCCCAGGGCCCAGGGCCTCTCGACCTGCCCTCTGTGCTGGCTAGGGGCCCATTCGACGTGTTCAGGGGGCCTATTCGACGTGCTCAGGGGGCCCTCTGACCCGCTCAGGGGCCCTTTCGGTCTGGCCAGGGGCCCCTCTGACATGCACAGGGCTCTTTTGAACGTCGAAGGGCCTTCAGAGAGGGCCCTGGTGGCCCTAAAGGGCATCTGAATTCCTCTTTCGCGCGGTCTCGTCGGCCTTTTTCGGCGCGCGCAGCGCGCCGAAAAGAGCCCTCGCGCTCCGAAAAGGGCCCTCCTGGCCTCCAGGGGGCGTGGCCGCCTCCGCCGCCCCCCCCCCCCCCCTCCCACCTTGGCTACTTGCCTGCACGTGGATGACCTCAATCAATATCTGTATCTGTAAGTTCACAATGCCTGGCGACGCGCGTGACAGGGGCCCTGGGTACGTCCAAGATATAACATTTGCATATGTTCATAGAATAGAGAAAATTGTGACAAGCCGTTTGACCCCATAACGGAATTTTTCCGAACAATACTTCCTGGAATCTGGACCGAGTTGCCCATCCGTCGGATAGGCAGTTTGCTGTGACGGGGATCTACTTTCAGTGGGCGAATAATCAGCTGATTGTCGGTCCTCATAATTCACGAAATGTACACGTATTTCACACAGCCGGTCCTCGGATTCCGGTGAGGTTCTCGACATTCCGACCTCATGGCATTTCTTTCCTAAAACGATTCTGACAAATTTCAAACGTCAGAGTACCTCTATTCGTCACTCATTTTAAGTGCCTGCATTCTGGCGGGCCTCAGGCAATCGCAACAGGTGGTCCTCTAGATACACGGTGCAGACAAGGTGCTCGTCTTACACCGTACACACGTATAGGTGTGTGTGTGTGTGTGTGTGTGTGTGTGTGTGTGTGTGTGTGTGTGTGTGTGTGTGTGTGTGTGTGTGTGTGTGTGTGTGTGTGTGTGTGTGTGTGTGTGTGTGTGTGTGTGTGTGTGTGTGTGTGTGTGTGTGTGTGTGTGTGTGTGTGTGTGTGTGTGTGTGTGTGTGTGTGTGTGTGTGTGTGTGTGTGTGAGTGTGTGAACGGTGTATGTTGAGGACATTTGCCCTTCACACACCGGTAAGTCGAGGACCACCGGTGTATGTCGAGGACCGAAAGCCGGTCCTCGACTTTAAAGCTAATCAAGAACCGATAATTAACGTCTTCTCGGTCATCTGACTTAATTTTGAGATGGTCCTCAACATGTACGAAAACCTTACTTTTTCACACATATTGTGTGAATGTGTGTGAACGTCGCTTCAATCTGACGTGTGTGAACTTCAGACGACTGTGGGGGCAGCCATATTGAATGGCACCACCATGATCCGCGCATGAACCTCTCTGGTTTTTCTATTTCAGAATTATTGGAAATTCGTTGCTTTCATCACTTCCTAATTAATATAACTAATTATTTTAGCCGGCGGAAGTACTTAATTCATTTTTCTTATGAAATTTGGGGTATTTGAATCTTACTTTAAGAAACTATATTTTCTGCGGAGAAGTCCTGCTGTTCGTCAAGGCCACAGAGATAGCTGTTCGTCAAGGTCATAGAGATAAGGTAGACCCGTCCCTGCCGCGCAGGTGTCTGTCATGACGTCACCGGGGGAATACTTATATCCGGCATAGCAAGCTAAATATATGAAAAACTACTTCGCAAGTGTCATACATGTCTAACGTACATTATTGCAACGTCAATAATGCATGTTAGACAGTATGAAGTCTCATATTAATGACAAGGAAACTCACAGGCATCCAAAAAGTAGTACCCCTGGTGACGTCATCAGCGCAGATTATAGATCAGCTTATAGGCATTGGGATGACAACGGCCTGGCCGTTCGTAAGCTACACGTTTGTGCCATATTTGTGCGGTTGACGCGTGTGCTGAGTCGGGGCTGGGTTGAAGATTATTAATCTGCAACTGGAGGTAAGGCTTTCATGTGTTTCATTAATTAATGTGATGTGTTGTATTATTGATCCACCTTTTTACCGGTGGTTTGCCACGTTACCTATCAGAAGGAAAGTAAGGATACAGATTTTTGCCACTGCGGGGTACGGCTGCATAGTGATAGGCGTTTATATTTTGAAAGGATCTGCTACCATCCAAAGCACCAAAGAAGTAAAATTGTAAGAGAAAAGAAGTAAGAGAATGAAGCTGAGGGCATAGATTCAGTAACGCACCTCTGGTAGGCAATAGGTGGTAGGTGGAAATTTGGGTAACGGTGGGGCTGGCCAGAGGTGAAAAAACCTTGAGGTTGACACCGACAAAGAGCCAGGCTAACTCATTTCCATTTTTCGCGCTCTTATGGCCAATTACTCTAAAAAGCAAGTTTTTTTCCTCACGCCTCGGTGACTAACAATATTGATAAAAATCAGCACTCTGGTACATTTGGTAAACATGCAACATATTTTGTCAACACGCAGCACATTGTGTCAGCACACATCACATTTTCAACACAACACATTTTATGATTGGTACAATGAGTGCTACACATGAAGATAGGGGTGTCTGAATAATTGTACTCCAGAACCATCAGTGCCTATTTTAACATGGTAACGGGGGGAGGGGGGTGCCCCAGTGAGCCGTTTTGCCCCCCCCCCCAGTCAAAAAATGCTGCCCACCCTGATTTCATTATTTCCATGTCAGTTTCCGATTGATAGGTATTCAATTAAAATAAAATATGCTTACCTGGTGATAAATGTATACAAATCCAATGCAAATGTCATGATGTTCCTAAGTTTTAGAATTTCCCAACCAAAATAAGTATCTTTAAATTATTTCCGGAATATCTTGAATTTCAATATCCTTTGAACAATTGCTCATTAGCGGCAGAGTGGCGGAGATCGGGGGTTGTTGGATCAGAAACGTCGCCACACAATTTGGAGTGGGTGGGGGCAACTGCTGAACCGATTGTGTTCACATTTGGTGTGTAGTTAGGCAGGGGTTCCGCCACAGGGGGGCGGGGGGACGAGTGTCCCCTAGGGGCGGATACAGGGGGGCCGCGGGGGACGGCCGCCCCCTGCGGGTGGATACAGAGGGGGGGCGCCCCCCCCCCCCCCCCCCCCCCCCCCCCTCTGCACCCCCCTCCGCACCGAAGGCGCGGAAGGGCCTTGCAAGCAGACCAATTTCCGCGCCGAATGCGCGGAAATAGACATGCTTACAGGGTTGGATATCTGACATTTGCTGCATTCAGACCAGGAGCCGCCCTCAGGCTAGGTGCCGCCCCTGGCCAGGTGCCGCCTTCAGGTCATGTGCCGCCCTCAGGTCATGTGATGCCCTCAGGCCAGATGCCGCCCCCTGGTCAGGTGCCACCTTCAAGCCAGGTGCCGCCCTCAAGGCAGGTGCCGCCCTCAGGCCAGGTCCCGTCATCAGGTCACGTACCGCGTTCTGGCGGGGCACCGCCCTCAGGTCGGATGCCGCCCTCATGCCAGTTGCCGCCCCTTGGTCATGTGCCGCCCCTTAGCCATGTGCCGCTACCTAGCCATGTGCCGCCCTATGGCCAGGTGACGGCGCCCCTCCGGCCAGTGAGGACGCCCCTCCAGCCAGTGACGGTGCTTTTGCGGCCAGTGACGGCATCCCCTGTCAAAGACGGTGCCCCTCCGGCCAGTGACGGCGCCCCTCTGGCTAGTGACGGCGCCCCTCTGACCAGTGACAGCCCCTCTCCGGCCAGTGACGGCGCCCCACCGGCAAATGACGGCGCCCCTCCGCGGCCAGTGACTGCACCCCTCCAGCCAATGACGGCGCCCCTCCGGCCAGTGATGGCGCCCCACCGGCAAATGACGGCGACCCTCCAGCCAGTGACTGCGCCCCTCCACCCAATGACGGCGCCCCGCTGTTCAGTGACGGCGCCCCTCCGTCTAATGACGGCGCCCATCTGACCAGTGACAGCGTTCCCTTCGGCTAGTGACGGCGCCCATCTGGCCAGTGATGGCACTCCTCCGGCCAGTGACGCCACTCTTGCGGCCAGTAACGACGCCCCATCGGCCAGTTACGGTGCCCCTTCGGCCAATGGGCACAGACAATGGCGGCACCCTTCAGGCCAGTGACGGCGCCCCTCTGGCCAGTGACCGCTGGAGGTGCGAGACTCTCTGAGGCCTCGACAATCGCCCTCTCAGACCAGCCTGGGGTCCGCTCAGGCATGGCAAGGGTTCTATCAGGCCTATAAATCATCTAAGGGCCCCTCATGCCGCACGAGGGCACCTCAGGCTGACAGGGGGCCCGCTCAATCCGACCGAGTTCTCCTTCAGGCCGATCGAGGTCCTCTCAAGCCGACCGAGGACCACTCAGGTTGACTTGACCCATCAGGCCGACCAAGTTCCCCTTCGGGGCGCTGGAGGATCCCCTCAACCCGTCCGTGGGCCCCTCACGCCAACCAAAGGCCCCTCATTCGGAACATAATGGCCCACAGGCTGACAAAGGGTCTCCTCAGGCTGGCAAAGGGCTTCCTCAGACCTAGGGCCCCTCAAACCAAGTGATGGCCCTGAAGCCGACCCTTTGCGCATTTCTACGCACGCCACTGAGTGTCACTCATGGGAGACTAGAAGAACAATAGTTTCTGTGATAATGTTCCTTCAATTGAGGTAGAATGATTTATCACTCCGGACGGGGCAGGGGCTGCCCTAAATGACTTTCCCGCTAAAAAAAGTTGAATGCCGAGACGGAGAAGCTCCTGGAAGTACGGTGAACAGTCTATCCTCGTGCTGTCAGCTAAAGCTGACCGCATATTTGTATTTGTTCCAACCTTACGTTTGAAGGTGTCGGCGCCCTTCGCTAAGCAGAGCTGTTTGCATGGACCATATCCGATCGCGCAATATTTGCTGACAGGCGAAATTTAAAGTCATGGATTTACGTGTCACAAACTTTCGGCAAGGTCCTCCCCGCGCATTGACTTCACCTTCTCAGGCCGCTGCCACCGATACAGGTCATCCCACGTCAAGGGTAAATAGGACGAGTTAGCACGAGTCGCGGCGCCAGCCCCATGCATCAACTCGAACATCTCTCCCTGCCAACTCTTCTTGGTGCAAGAAGAAGTCAGGCGGGCGCGATTGTCAAATGCGCTACGCAGGCACGTAAACAGGATTTTTATCAGGGGAGGGGGGGGGGGGCACCCGGTATTAAAAAATCGCTCCTCAGCCATATCTTGTTGAAGGGAGGGGTATGGTTGAGTCGTCCAGAGATCTCATTTTATCTAGTGTGTATTTATTTTGCCTCAGAGGGAGGGGGGGGCATGGCCCCCCGTGCCCCCCCCCCCCCCCCCCTCCTGACTACGTTCCTGGCCGCTACGGAGAAGAACTTCAACAAGCACCGCAACGGACGTGGCTACGATGGAATTTGGACGAGAGGCGCCTCTTCGTCCGTGGAAGATGGAAGCGTCGGCATCTGATGGAAGTGGTAGACAATAATGTCTACCACTTTCCATCAGGTATAGATTCAGGCAGAGATTGGGCTAGGTAGATTTCCGGCAGGTCAGAGAGGAGAGAGAGAGAGAGAGCAGAGAGAGAGAGAGAGAGAGAGAGAGAGAGAGAGAGAGAGAGAGAGAGAGAGAGAAGAGAGAGAGAGAGAGAGAGAGAGAGAGAGAGAGAGAGAGAGAGAGAGAGAGAGAGAGAGAGAGAGAGAGAGAGGGGGGGGGGGTATATTTCAGCAGGCCAGAGAGAGGTGAATGACCTAGCCGTGACAGAATTAGTCACATCCACGATCGCACTCGAATATGCGTGCTGCTGACGAAAATGCGTGCTATTGACGGACGGCATACCTACATGTGAGAGTGCTATACAAATACATTCAGTATCTGTTTATAAATACATTTATAATTTTACTTTTTAGAGAGAAAAAAACTGCAAATGAGTAAGCGTAAGAGAATTGACCAACTACGGCGTCATACTGGTTCGATACAAAGTTATGGAAGAAAAATGACGAATGACCTCAGGGTGAATATATTTTACCTCGTGGAGGTCACAGGATAAAAATACTACATGGATCTTTGCATTGGCGGATCCAGAACGTATGATTTGGGAGGGGGGGGGGGGGGGAATTACCAAAAAGTCTCGCACAATTCTGAAAACGCATCGGATTTGGCTTGCTTATGTATTGATACCTGATTTAAAGCTAACTTTCCTTAGTAAAAGTTGCTTAGGCGATTGTTTTCTATATCAGGACATGTGTCGATCTTGCGACGATTTAAGGCGGTTGGGGGGGGGGGGCAATTGCCCATTTTGCCTAACCGTAGATCTGCCACGTAGATCCGTAAAACCGTAGATTGCAAAAGACTGGTGAACATTGGGAAAATTTAGCCATTTCCTGTGGATTTATATACATTTTCATGTTTCCCCAATGACTTATAATTGGGAGGTCACAAAATATACTTCACTTTAGGTCACTGATATAAAAATAATCCGAAATAGCAGAATTGTAGGTGTGTATGACCTGATTAAATCCTGTGAGTATCTAAATGATCAGTCAAACAATGTGGCTGCGGCACGACCTTACATTTTTTGGAGGTGAGATCACTAGACTTGACTTAGCAACTTGACCTGAGGAGACCCAAGGTAAACAAATTAACAGGATTTGGGCAATTGATAGGCAAGCAGTTGTACCAAAAATGGCAGCGCGAAATGGCGTCGTTTTCCGCTATTTCCACAAACCTAAGGGGGGGAGAGTATCCGCCCCCACTGTCGGATCCAGGAGGCGGACATCAGGGGAAAATGCCCCCCCCCCACAGGAATCTGGGGGAGGGGGGGGGGGGGGGGGCATGCAATACAAGTATGCCCCCCCCCGCGCGTTCCCGGCACTGAACGTGAAAAACAATGATCTTAGGAGAAAACTTCATGAAAACGAAAGTTTTTCTCTTAAGTGATTTAATTTTAGTTTTGATGTATCCCTTGCTTTCAATGAGAGACAAAACAGCGCACTTGATGCAATTCAAGCAGTCCCGGTGACACTCGCCCCGCTGGGGGAGGGGGGGGGGGGGCAGAATCTGCCACCTACCGGATTTTCTCAATAACTATACAACTCTAATAGATATCAACGTGAAACCTATAGTACCTTATACTACATCAATTATACGTCTTCTCACCAAATTTCAATGAAATTAATGAAGTATTTGGGGAGATAATAACGTTTTAATGACGTCATGTTATTCCATTTTTGGTGGAAGAACAATAAATGTTTGATTTTTGTAATAGAGTTTCAAAGCAAATTGCAAATACAAAACGTCAAAAGAAAAGAAATGTCATTCTCTTCCAAATGGCCATCTAGAATTTGTTATTTTGGGGGGTTTTTGAACCCCAGAAATAATTTTTTCTCGGAAAAATGTCCTCAAAAAAATTTCCTTTGTGAATTCGAAAAGTGAATTTCGTAAGCTCGAATACCAAAATAAGGTGACCGTCGCAAATTCGCGGAGGGAAAAAATGGGGGCTACCTTTTTGCCACAAAAAGATATCCCCAAAAATGAGGGTACCTTTTGCCCCCCCCCCCCCCCCCAGTGGTTTTCCCCTTAAAATAGGCCCTGAGAACCATGCAACGTTGCATCATCTACTGATATTTGTTGTACCTATTGTTATAAGGATGCAAGAATAATGTTTCCATATTCATCCATGATGACATCACTTGCTGATTCCATGGGTGCTGCAAAATAGTTTTGGACAATTGATGTTTTGCGTATTTGAAGTAGGTAATAGAATCAAAGCATCATTCAATATTCCACAAATAAGATAGAAAACACCATTATTATTTTTGGTTCTGACGATATGAGAGCAATAATTTTATCCAACTCTTTTGGTGGAAGAACAATAAATGTTTGATTTTTGTAATAGAGTTTCAAAGCAAATTGCAAATACAAAATGTCAAAAGAAAAGAAATGTCATTCTCTTCCAAATGGCCATCTAGAATTTGTTTTTTTTGGGGGTTTTTGAACCCCAGAAATATTTTTTTATCGGAAAAATGTCCTCAAAATTTTTGTATTTGTGAATTCGAAAAGTGAATTTCGTAAGCTCGAATACCAAAATAAGGTGACCGTCGCAAATTCGCGGAGGGAAAAAATGGGCATGGGCAAATGGGATTTACATGACACAGTATTTTTGCCAGTATTGAATATTTTACCACAATAACTACAGATGCATGATGCTGTGGCTATTTTGGTCTGGGTATGCCACAAATTGTATGTTATTTTTCAGAATCCAACATGATTTTACATTGGCACAGTTTTTATGCCAGTATTGAATATTTAAACATAATTGTGTTCATTTAATTTTATATGTGATAAGAGATAAAGAGATTGTGCCAAGATACCTGGAAAAGATAACAAGATCCAGCAAATACATTTCACTAAACTTTGGAAACAATACTTGATCGATCAAGAATGTTGGCATTAGGTATCCAAAATTTTACCTATAATTTGGCAAGCTCTTCAGATAGAGCTCTAAGAAAATCCAGGCTCAGGGATACTAAAAAAAAAATGAGAGGGGAAGTGGTATTTGTTAAAATTGTATTGCATGAAGAAAGGGGAAAATTCTCTCTTTCCCCATTCAAAATCATTCCTATCCACTGACCAGGATCCTCCATGATATTTAACAAATTTGGATCTACTGATATCACCATCATCATCATCATACATTTATTTGCCTTGACAATAGGTGAAATTCAGGATGGACACATTGGTGCACGTCAGGGTTGTGCTCAACTCAGAGTCGGTGAGTCAGATTTGACTCAACTCTGACTCAAATCAACTTGAGTCAGAGTCGAGTCGTTTAAGAAAAATAGGGGCTCTCCTTGAGTCAGAGTTGAGTCGCTTTAACAAAATAAGGGCTCAACTTGAGTCAGAGTCGAGTCGCTTAATCAAAATAGGGGTTTGAGTTGAGTCAGAGCGAAGTCGCATGGATGTCGCTTGAGTCAATGTTGAGTCACCTGGATGCTACTTGAGTCAAAGCTGAGTCGACTCAACCTCTTACAAGTCAAAGTCACATCTGATATAACAAGCAAAACAATCGGAGCAACTAAATAATAAAGGGGTCCAAACAATGTTCTAGAGTGCTTTTCAAACCCACATAAATCAATAACATAAACAATACGTAGCTGTGCTGGTGCGAAATATTAATAATATTCATTATTATTATTATTATTGTTATTAGGAACATATATTTGAATATAGCTTACAATGCAGCTGGATGCAGTAGATATTTATGATAATGCAATATTCATTAATGTGCCTTGATCCAGAGTAAATCAAAATAAAAGTGTTTACCTATATGATATAATATTCTAATGAGTTTTTGCAAGTCAAATACATTTGAATCAAAGTCGTTAAGTTAGTTGAACTTGAGGTCAAAAATGAGTCGACTCAAGCAATTTTCACATGAGTCAAAGTTGAGTCGACTAAACAAAAACAAAATCCCGCTTGAGTCAGAGTTGAGTCGGGGGTAAAAGCAAATGCGTCAAAGTTGAGTCGACTCAAACAAATTGTCCCCCTCGCTTGAGTCAGAGTTGAATCAGGGGTAAAAGCAAATGAGTC
Organism: Chirona hameri; assembly: GCA_036785665.1. NCBI lineage: Eukaryota > Metazoa > Arthropoda > Thecostraca > Balanomorpha > Balanidae > Chirona > Chirona hameri. The sequence continues at coordinate 39,923 of JAXIVJ010001952.1, read as the reverse complement.
AAAGCTGAGTCGACTCAAAACAAATAATTTTCCCGCTTGAGTCAGAGTTGAGTCAGAGTCCCTTCGTAAATGAGTCAGAGTCGAGTCAGTCTAAAAAATCTGAGTCGAGCACAACCCTGGTGCACGTTGCCATCAAAACAAAAGGATTGTTCCATAAGCTTACGCTTAAATCAGAGCACCTATCCCTTTGATCGCGAAACGCTAGTTGTAGCTATCTACTGACCACCGCGCCACAGCACATGATTTATCGGGATACTGGATTCAGATATTAGGAAGGTAATTCCTGTGATTTTTTTTTATAATGAAGCTTAGTTGGCAAGGAGTAAGTTGAAAGCACTTGCTTGCAATGTCCTATTATTTCGGGGCAGCCCGCCTGGCCAACCGGGACGTCGCCACGATCCATCCCGGACCGGGGACAAGTGCGGGTTACCGTCCCGGTTGGCCCATAGAAAGTAAGTCGTAATACAAAAACAGATTTGCTTAAGTTATGCACAGCAACCCCATAGAGGTGACCATCTTGACATTTGAACTCAAATGTCATCTTGACATTTGAACTCAAATGTCATCTTGACATTTGAGCCCGACTTTATTCTTTCAACTATTAATAAAAACTGACCTCAGGTCAAGGTCACCAAATAACCTAAATGGGGTATATTGCATATCATCTCACGGGCATTGTCGCCAGAAATCCAATGATGACATTTGAAGGCTCCATTCTGTCGAGGATTAGGGGCAAATTAGTGCTGATGACCACAGATGATCTCAGGTGACCCTGCAAGGCCCACGGAGTACCTAATTATTTCACCTGAATTGGCAAGAATCGCCGATGGGAACATTTTGAGTATCAGTTTCATGCCAAACATGTCAAAATGAGGCATTTGAAACCTTTGGCAACTTGAAATTGAAATTTAGTCAATTGAGGCAATAGAGGCGAATTTAAGTGCCCATTGCCTTATAATGGGGAGTCCCCAGAATTGAAGTGATATGGGGTTACCGATATAAAATCCAAGATTTGCAATTTGCAATAAAAAATGCAATTTAGCGAATTCGTATTACCTATTTAGGTGCTACTCAGGATATTCCCAAGCGGAACGCTACGTTATACCTATAACTCGCCCCCCCCTTAGAAACATCAATATCGTCAGGTCAGATCGATGGTAAAGTTAGCCGAGGTCAATTCTGTACAAGCAACCACATTTTACAGCGGCCGTGCGCGTCATTACTACATAAACAGACAATGTGCAAGCTCCAGGGTTGTCGCTACCTAGTGGGGGTCGCCCCCACACTTATGGAAATTTTTAACATTACGACTATCGGTATTGCATGACAAAAATTGACTTCAAAGGGCATCCGACCCCCCCCCCCCCCCCCCCTACACACACACACACACACAGAGAGAGATGATAAGTACTTGATTTGACTTGGCTTTACCTGGCTTGACACGTAACAGCCGCTGCCACGTGGACAGGCACGTAACCAGGATTTCGTCCAGGGGGGGGGGGGGCGGGCGGCGCCTCGAAAGGGCCCCTTCCCGAGCGTTGAAAGGGCCCCCTTTCCAAGCGTTGAAAGCCCCCCCCCCCCAAAAAAAAAAAACGGATGAAAAGGCACGTTACAAGGATGGAAAATGCAGTATGACAGGTATGGCATGGGCCATACCAACATTTAGGAGCTGGAGTTAGCAAACTGCCATATCAACTTTGGAACGAGCGACACCAATTTGGAATCAGCTATACCAACTTGGAATATTGTTTATGCTTAAGACCTGGAACTCTTAAACAAATTGCGCCGCAGAGCGGCGCGAACATTTTGAGTCTTATGCCCTGGATATGCATTCTCATCAATGCGTCGCATTGCGTATGGTGCGGACCTCTAAAATTGTTATATTGTGCGTTTAAAAGTGCGGTAAAAAAGGTGCTAAAGTGAACTATTTTGCCCAATTACATAGGAAAGTAGCAACATAACACATAAATGCGCCGAGAAACGGGCCGAGTTTTTTTTCCTAACCCGCATATAATTGAATTTGCAGTTAAATTGCACCGCAAAGCGTACGCGAAAATTTTGAGTTTGATTCCCTGTACAACTGTATTCTTACTGTTGAAAGGCCCAAGGTCCATTCAGATCGTCTAGGGCCCCTCTGACCTTTTCAACGCCCTCCCGACCTGTTCAGGGACTCATCTGGGATCCGCGAAGAGAAAAGACATGATGTGGAGTGGGTGATATATATAATACAAAGAGGGCTTACTCTACAGGACAAATTAAAATCGGAGCTTTCGGGTATATTGTAGCACCCTGACGAAGGGTGTTATAATATACCCGAAAGCTCCGCTTTTAATATTTGTATTGTGGAGTAAATCCTCTTTGTATTTAATCTTCATCTGTGATCTCCACGTGCTTTGACCCTTCTGGTCTCACCAGGAACTCCTCTGACCTTCCAAGAAGCCCCTCATGTGTGTCAAGGGGCCCATTCGGCCTGTTCAGAGGTCCTTCCGGCTTGGCCAGGGACTGCACTGGCTGCTTTGTCGCCCTACCGACATGCTCAGGGGTAGGGACGGCGGATTGCGGAGCGCAGGGTACCTAAATCCCCCCCCCCAGTTGAAAATCCTGGGGAGGGGTGGGGGAGGGTCATTTTTCCCCCAGATTGAGCAGGCCAAAATCTGGGGAGGGGAAAAAATTGCCTTTATGCCCCCAGGATTTTCGACTGGGGGTATTTTGGGTACCCTGCCCCCGCAATACGGGGCCCCTGCTCAGGGGCCCCTCTTACCTGTCCAGGGGCCCCTCCAGTCTGGCTAGGAACTCATCCGACATGTTCAAGGGGTCTTCCGACCGGCCCAGGCACCCATTCGGTCTGGCCAGGGGCCCCTCTGACTTGCCCAGGAGCCCCCCCCCCCCCCCCGATCTGCCCAGCGACTCTTCTGGTCGGCCTGCGCTGGCTGCTTTGTCGCCCTGCCGACATGTTCAAGGGGCCCTCCGACCTTCCTTGGGGCCCCTCCGTGCTGGCCAGGGGTCAATTCGGCATGTTCAGGGGCCCTTCTTACCCGCCCATTGGTCCTTTCGGTCTGGTCAGGGGCCCCTCCGATCTGCACAGAGACCCTTTTAACTTTCCAGGGGCCCGCTGGTCTCTCCAGGGGCCCTCTAGCTTTCTAAGGGGCCCTTTCAACCTGGCAAGGGATTGCGCTGGCTGCTTTGTCGCCTTGCGACATGCGCCGAGGGCCCTCCGACCTGCCTTGGGGCCCCTCCGTGCTGACTAGGTGCCCATTCGGCATGTTTAGGGGCCCTTCTGACCCACATAGGGGCCCTTTCGGTCTGGTCAGGGGCCCCTCTGACCTGCACAGGGACCCTTTTAACTTCCCAGGGGCCCTCTGGTCTGTCCAGATACCCTCTAACCTGCTCAGGGGCCCTTATGACCTGGCAAGGGACTGCGTTGGCCGCTATGTCACCCTGTTGACATGCTCAGGGGCCTCTCGACCTGCCCAGGGCCCAGGGCCTCTCGACCTGCCCTCTGTGCTGGCTAGGGGCCCATTCGACGTGTTCAGGGGGCCCATTCGACGTGCTCAGGGGGCCCTCTGACCCGCTCAGGGTCCCTTTCGGTCTGGTCAGGGGCCCCTCTGACATGCACAGGGCTCTTTTGAACGTCGAAGGGCCTTCAGAGAGGGCCCTGGTGGCCCTAAAGGGCATCTGAAGTCCTCTTTCGCGTGGTCTCGTCAGCCTTTTTCGGCGCGCGCAGCGCGCCGAAAAGAGCCCTCACGCTCCGAAAAGGGCCCTCCTGGCCTCCAGGGGGCGCGGCCGCCCCCGCCGCCCCCCCCCCCCCCCCCTTGGCTACTTGCCTGCACGTGGATGACCTCAATCAATATCTGTATCTGTAAGTTCACAATGCCTGGCGACGCGCGTGACAGGGGCCCTGGGTACGTCCAAGATATGACATTTGCATATGTTCATAGAATAGAGAAAATTGTGACAAGCCGTTTGACCCCATAACGGAATTTTTCCGAACAATACTTCCTGAAATCTGGACCGAGTTGCCCATCCGTCGGATAGGCAGTTTGCTGTGACGGGGATCTACTTTCAGTGGGCGAATAATCAGCTGATTGTCGGTCCTCATAATTCACGAAATGTACACGTATTTCACACCGCCGGTCCTCGGATTCCGGTGAGGTCCTCGACATTCCAAACTCATGGCATTTCTTTCCTAAAACGATTCTGACAAATTTCAAACGTCATGGTACCTCTATTCGTCACTCATTTTAAGTGCCTGCATTTTGGCGGGCCTCAGGCAATCGCAACAGGTGGTCCTCTAGATACACGGTGCAGACAAGGTGCTCGTCTTACACCGTACACACGTATGTGTGTGTGTGTGTGTGTGTGTGTGTGTGTGTGTGTGTGTGTGTCCGTCGGCCGGGCGCGCGACCAGTCAGTCCATTAGACTGGCGTGCCGCGCGCCCGGCCGGCCGACCGGCCTGCGAGGCCCGGTTGAGGTAAGGGCGGGACCTTTACAGACGGAAGTGTGTGCATCTGTGTGTGCTTTATGTATTTGGTGGTGGCGGCGGCGGCTAGGCGCGGGCGCGCTCAGCAACGTCGGCAGGCGTCGCAGCAACGGCAACACAAAGGGTCTAAGTGGGTGTTGAATAGAGGTTCTATATGAACATTGATTAATCCTAGTATTGTATATAATACTGCGCATTACTTATTCCTGCAATATGTTTGAAAAACTTCCCCACTTGTTTTCAAATGTATCTAAACATCAACACAACATCTGCCGTCTTAAAGCGGCGCCTTTCTCTTTCGAAGCCTCTAATTTAAGTAATGCTAGGAAAAATTGTATATTGGGAGGACGACTCATATATTTAGAACGGAGTATTGTGTGCTTAGCCAGTGTTATTATCAATATGTTTATTCGACTTTCTCTCTCAAGCCGCGGGAAGAACCATTCCTGTACATGTACGCTTAATGAGAGTGTAATATTACATTTCGATTGTATACAGTTTTCTACATTCTTAATAAAGTTGTGTACAATATTACAGTCCCAAAGGGCATGCATCAATGTTTCATTGACGCTCTTGCAGAAGGTGCACAATGCGCTGTCCGCTTTACCAATTCGATGTATAAATGTGTTGGTAGCTATAATTCTTTTGACTATTCGATAATGTAAGCTTTGCAGATAAGTATTTTTTTGTCGAAGCACGTATATCACGCAAGGTACCTATGTGCATTACTCCCACATCTCTATTCCATTTGTTTTCTGTCTTAGATACCGTAATATTTCGGTTTCCAATTAACGTTTGAACAAGGCTATTGTTCACTATATGGGAGGTGCGTATTTTCTTGGCTAGAAGCGCTATTTTGTACGGTAATATAGGAGCTACCAGATGCTAGACCAGATCTGAGGACACCTTAGCGATTATAAATTTAACTGGCTGGCGTTTGCTTTTTTCCGTTTGATTCTAACTATCATCGTTTCTGAGATATATGGGAATTTCTGGAGCGATGTCCTAAAACAGGAAAAAAAGAACTGGAAAATTTGACCTTTCACGACCTCCATGGTGACTTCAATTTTGACCTGACTTAAAAAAACACTGACATACTTTCGATAGAACATGTATGAAGTTATCAAATGCCTTTTTCTGCTTCTCGCTACGTTGCGTAGTTTTCGAGATCTCAGGGGGGGGGGGCGGAAATCAACCCCCCTGCAGTTCGTGTTCGGCGCAAAGCCCCTGCAGTGCGCGGGTTAATGGAAAGTGAAACTTTGGCACCCTGACGTATCTGACAACGTTTTGCAAAAAGCAAATTTGAAATTTCGAAAATAAATCCCTGGGTATTTGTATTATTGTTTGCGTCATACAACTCTCTGCAGTCTGTTCTATAAAATGCACCAATAAACATCGTGCTACCTCCTCAGAATATTGATCCACATGCGTCTGAATGTGCCAATGCCATGTGGACGCCTCTTGGGTCATTTCACGACAAATCGAGCAAACATTTTGCTAAATGACGCACTCGATTTTGGCCAAAATTGGTGCACGGCATAAGCTGGGGCGCTGGAACGATCTGAGAAATTGTAAATTAATCCAAGCGGTAGTTCCAGAGATATTGCTTCAAACATGTTATTCGTCATCGCACTGATAAATGTTTGTCTGCCTATATTGTTGGAAATTGATAACGCAATATGTATTTGTCATATACCGTTGGAACGGCAATGACCATCTTGAAGAATACAATAGCCGTTTTCACGAAGGATTATTGCGCTGAAAAGTTTTGAAAGATTCTGAAAGTTTTAAAAACTACACAACATTTGCATGCGATTTTTGGCTAGAAATGTCCCTCATTATTTTGAAATATGTTGGTAAGGATACAATAAGCACTCACAAAAAAAAAATCAACACCCGCGCAGGGTGTCGACGCCCCTAGCCCGTGTGATGCCCACACAACCTAAAATACGTCGCCTGGAAGGTGTTTTGTTTTGCACTCAGGGAGGTGTACCGGAACAACCGTGATCGCGGCTGCATGGGGTGGGGGAGGGAGGGGGGTGCTCGTGCTCTTATGTTGGTGTGAGTACCACCATCCAAGAGATACCAGGTAATTAGTTAACCCGCGCGGCGCTGGGGTGGGGGTAAATTTAGCCCCCCTCCCGTATTTTATCAATAACTTTAAAACTGTGAAAGATATCACCGTGAATCTCACAGTATTTTATGGTGTATCAAATCTACGTCTTCTGTTAAAATGTTATTGAAATTTGCCAAATATTGTGGAAGATAATGACGTTTTAGTGACGTCATGTCATGTCATTTTTGATGAAAAAAGTTAAATGATTGAAAAATCGTAGAAAATAGCGTTTTGATGCAACTCGCAAATAAAAGGCTTGAAAAAAACCGGCAAATGCAAAAAAAATAGTTTTTTTTGGAGAATTTCCACAAAAGTTTTTATCTAAAGCTTTTCGAAAAACCGGAAGATATATTAGAGAACCGAGTATGAAAGATGCTGAAACCAAATTTTAAAGCAATACCTTTATTTTTGACTGACTTAAGCTCTCGAAGTATAAGTAACTCATGACGTCATTTTTTTATTTGCGTTTTTTGGCTTTTATTGCCCAGATAGTGGGGGATAATGACAAATAAATGCCACCACTGACAAACAAATGCCACCACTGTATTTCTAAGACAAAACTAGTCTAGAAATATGCAATGTTTATTTAGATTAATCAATTTCAAATATTGTCCTTATTGTGGCCTGACTTTGACCTGAGGGCATTATGTGGGGTCAGGCTGTGAAAATGGCTGCTTCTTTCGAATGTTACGTGTAAAATAACTCATACAACATGTGTCGCATGGCTTTCGTAGACCTGTGACCTTTTGTGGCCTGACCTTGACCTTGACCTTTGCTTACAATTTAACTTTTACTTATGCAGGAGATGCATTATACATTTGGGAGCACTTTGTGAGATAATAGTTGCAATATAATGCTTTGGATGGAAAATATAGCCCAAAAACCCAAATACTTACATTTTGACACTTGACCTGACCGTGACCTGACATGTGACCGTATTTTCAGAATTTCGTGTATGCGTTAGATTCTTCTCACTGAGATCTTTCGATCGCAGCCTTGCGCGTCTCGCTGCAGTTATTGATTCGGAAGATACGAGGGGGGTTAAAAAAACTCCCCAGCACCGGGCGTTCGGATGGAGACCCCAGCACCGCGCGGGTTAAATGTCATGGATGACGAGTGGAATGGTGTGTGAGTGGGTGACTGTCACGTTCGTGCCAAGGATTTTATAAGGATCTGCCGTTCCAGATATTAAAAAATATATATGTGCTAAGCCGGGGTGGAGTTTTCACGGGTTTAATGGGTTTATAAAGGGTGCCATGGGTGTGCCACAGGTATAATGGGTAAGTAACGGCTATAACGGGTTTATCAAGTGTTCCACAAGGGCACAACGGGTACCACGGGTGTATGTCGGGCACCGTAGGCTTTTGACGGATACTCAGGTGTATGACGCAGACGGGTACAAAAAACGTATTATAGGTGCTACGGGTGTGTCACTGGTAGAACGGGTTATCAATCCCTAATTGCCTTAGCCTATCACTGGCTTGCACCACCACTTGACCTGTAATCGTTCAGGGGAGCGGACGGGTTAGCACTAGTATGTACTATTGAGCACAGACTGCCACCGGTCATCGTGATTTACTATCCGAGGCTAATGTATATGAACAACTACCTTCATTGCAACAATTTCCATCATACCAAGGTGTGCAACCAGGAAAAGGGGTTACATGAGGTTGGCTCCGTTCTGGTTCCAATATTAACCCACGCACTGCAGGGGCTTTGCGCCGAACACAAACTGTAGGGGGGGGGTTGATTTTCGCCCCCCCCCCTGATATCTCGAAAACTACGCTACGTAGCGAGAAGCTGAATAAAAAAATTGATAGCTTGATACATGTTTTATCGAAAGTATTTCCGTATTGTTTTAACCCTCGCCCTACGGGAGCTTTTTTCACCTTAGCCCCCCCATGTTAAATTCCAAACCAAGCAGCTTAGAGCAATGCGGTAAGAACCAGCATGTTGCCTGTCATGAGAGGAATCTAACAATATGCTATTTTGTAGGTTTCAGGTCAACGGGTGACCTTCCAGGTCAAGTGAATGACGTCGGATTTACCACGTCCAGAACAGCGATTTTGCTATTCAGAAAACCTCAAAATTAGAAATTGATAAATAATGTGGGAATTTTTCCAAACAAAATCTTTCTTTTTTTAATTTTAGGCGTCAAAAACCCATTTTTTTTCTTTAAAAAATCCGAGATTGCCATATTAACCCGCGCACTGAAATATGAACCGGCTTTGTGCCGAACACGAACTGCAGGGGGGTTGATTTCCGCCCCCCCCCCCTGAGATCTCGAAAACTACGCTACGTAGCGAGAAACAGAAAAAGGCATTTGATAGCTTGGTACATGTTCTATCGAAAGTATTTCAGTGTTCTTTTAGGTCAGGTCAAAATGGAGGTCACCAGAGGTCATCAAAGGTCAAATTTTCCAGTTTTTCCTGTTTTAGGACATCGCCCCAGAAATTCCCATATATCTCAGAAACGATGCTAGTTATAAATAAACGGAAAATAAACGCCGGCCAGTGAAATTTGCAATCGCTAAGGTGTCCTCAGATTTGATCTCAGGTCAATATTTGAGCTCCAGTGGCAAAAACAAAAGAATTAATGTTTTTTTTGCTAAATCGTTGTTTGCTATTAACTTTTTACTTAATTAGGATAACGGAAAACTGTTTACGCCATTGTGTTTATATTGTCAAGGCGCTTTGAATGATTTACATGGTGACCTTGTTAAGTCAACATAACAATTTGACCTCAGGTCAAGGTCAAGTGGTGACCCAAGTAGGGCATGTTGCATATGGGAAGACGTATCTCAACGACAAAAACACATTGATGTCTGTTTTACTTCTCTATCTGCATTATGTCGGGAGTTATTGACAAAAAAAGTGGTGGTGACCTCGCATGACCTCAAATGACCCAATTTATTTATTTATTTATTTATTTATTTATTGCGAATCTTTGTGGGATCCAATCGACCAACTGGCTCTTACCACCACAGTGTCATACAGATTGAGTATAGCTGCTGAGGGCATTGTCATGATACAAAATAGCATGCACTCGAAAAAATTGTAAAAGACATAAAATTCAGTAAGATAAAAGTACAGATGAACAATACAACCATATGCAAAATAAAAGCAATATGAATGAGAATGGTTAAACTCGTAGATGGACGATATGGATGGTGGAGCACATTGATGACTATTGACTAACGCTCCGCAAACAGTAAAATACAGACGGTACCTGGTCACCCACAGCCTATGTCGGGGAGAGCAACAATTCCCTGACGCGTCTTTTAAATTCTCTCACATCTCCAGTTCGCCGCACATCAGCGGGGAGACCGTTCCACGCTCGAATCGGTCTGACCGGCGCGGACTTGCGTGTTGCTTCTAGCCTGCATCGCTGAGTGTGAAGGGCACCAGCCTCGGACGCACGGGTAGCTCGCTCGGTCACATCTGCTCGGTACCTCACCAAAGACCTGAGATTTTCCGGTGCATCCTCTCTGTTCACTAGTCGGTGGATTAGCAGGCAGTCTCTCTGCTGAATAATGCTTTCAAATGGTAGCCAACTGAGCTGGCGCCGTGATTCAGAAATGTGGTCAAATTTGCGCTTTTTCATCACGACGCGCGCGGCAAAGTTAATGACCTTCTCGACTCGCTGACGCAGCGAACTAGTGGGTGGAGCCCAGGCCGGCAAACAGTATGTCACATGAGGGAAGGCGAGCGCCTGTACCAATGTTATTAGGGTTGACTTTGGAAGAGTGAGGCTCAATTTTTTCAGTGTGATGAGGATTCCGAAGCAACGTTTTACTACTCTGGCTGTCTGCTTCTCCATGGTAAGATGCTGATCGAGCAAGACTCCTAAAATTTTGATATGGTCCGCTGGCATCAATGAGACGTCATCAAAGCTTACGCTGAAGTTCGATGCCTTTTTTATGGCAGACGGTGTTCCAAATAGAGACATCTCAGTTTTACTAGGGTTAGCTTTAAGCCCGTTCGTTTTGAACCAGTTGGAAAGACGGGCTAAATCGCCCTCCACCTTGTCTTTTAGCACCGTCAATCCTTCCTTAGAAGGAGGAGCGCTGTGGATGATGGCGGTGTCATCTGCGTAGGAGACAATTTTGCATTGGTCAGAAAGATGGCAATGGAGATCATTAGTGAACATGTTGAATAAGATTGGTCCGAGGATGCTGCCCTGAACGACTCCGAAATCTACCGGCTCTAGCGCGCTACCCCCCTTCACAGACTGTGTTCTACTCCTAAAATAGTCATCAAACCAATGGGACGACACACCGTACCACTCAAGCTTCGCCAGAAGGGTACCGCGGCCGACGCAGTCAAACGCCTTTGAAAGGTCACATGACGTGATGCATGTCACATGCCCCCTGTCTCGGTTGTCTGAGATGGCGCTGACCACGTCGACAACAGCGTCCTCTGTGGAGCGTCCCGGTCGATATGCGTACTGGGTGGGCGACATCACGTGATTTTCAGTTAAATATTCTAACAATTCTAAACTAACCACTTTTTCCGCAAGTTTCCCTATTACGCTCAAAACACTGACAGGCCTAAAATTGCTTGGTTGCGTCCTACTCCCAGTTTTGTGGATCGGCACAACAATCGCACGTTTCCAGTGTGCGGGCACTACCCCCTTCACAATTGACATATTCACCACATGGAGAATGTGAGGCGCCAGCACCGCAAAGCATCGCCGAACGATCACGAGCGAGACACCATCACTTCCCACCGCCGAAGAGTCCGACATCCGGCGCAGAGCGAGGCCGAGTTCAGGCGGTGTAGCCGGCCGCACACGGAACCCGGCGCTGATGACAGTCGGCGGCCGGGGCGGCACAGGGTTGCCCGGCTGCGCAGCGAGTCCCTCCGCGATACGGCGGCCCACGCCCGCGAAGTAGGTGTTGAACTGATCGGCCGACGCTGCGTCCAGGCTGGTGTCTGTTTTACTTGTTTTGGTACTGCTGATGGCGTACGATCTGAGATCCTTCCACATGTTCTTCGCTGATCTCCGGGACCCGAAGAACTCAGTCCGTGCTTTAGCCAAGTTTCTCCTAAACTTCTTACGGAGCGAAGTGTACCGCCTCCGTGAATCAGCGGTGTGCTGAGCGTCCCACTCTCTGCGAGCAGAGTCTCTCAGTTGCTGCAGCTCCTGAAGCTCCTCGCTGAGTGTCAGCCAGGGACACTCGCGATGTCTGAAGCGGATGCGTTTCAGAGGGCAGTGAACATCAACCGCCGTAGTCAGCGTTTGCAAAAACGCTGAGTATGCAGTGTCCACGTTGTCGGCTCTGTACATGTCAGACCAGTCCGATGTCACCAGGTCCAGACAGAGATGATCGAAGTTGGTGTTCCTCATGGACCGTGTGGTCAGCTCTCGCGGCTTCCGTTTAACTCTCGGAAGAGGTATGTCAGCAACAGTCAGGTCGTGGTCGCTGACATGTGCTGGAATGACTCTGGCTGTCACACGGGTGTCCGTCTGGTTGGTCACGATGTGGTCTAGCAGCGACGGTGTGTCACCCGGGCGTGTCGGCTGCCGGATCAGCTGCACCAGGCTCAGCTCCGTCAGCAGTGCTGAGTACTGCACCGTATCCGGTCTCCCGGGCCGAAGCAGGTCGACATTCACGTCCCCCAGCAGGAACACCGGCCTCCCCGTCCCGAGAGCCTCGAGCAGCTGCTGCCTGAGAGAGTCCAGATCATCCGACAGCCGCCCGTCCGGAGGCCGATAGATGGCGCCAATGACGGCGGACCGACCACCGGAGGCAGTCAGCATTAGCCACATTGCCTCCAGGCGGCCGGTGGTCGGCGTTGCAATCTTCATTGTTGTAATGTTGAGGTAGTCCCTGGCCAGCACCGCCAGCCCTCCCCCGCGGGCCGTTTTCCGACCGCGTTTAGGCAGAGTTCGGTCCTTGCGAAACACGCTGTATCCCGGGAAAATAAGAATCTCGCTTCCTATGTCCTCCGTGAGCCAGGTTTCCGACAGACAGAGTACATCGATGTTGTGATGCTGCAGTATCATCCGGGTTTCGTCCAGTTTCGGTGGTAGTGATCGGATGTTGATGTGGCCCAGCCTGAGCGAGGCGCCCGGCGCTCCCCCGGCCGGCGCGGGCGGCCCGTCTCCCCGGTCGCCGCCGCCGCCAGTCCAGCTCCGGGTCTGACGCGCCGTCAGTCGGGGCGGCCGCGCCAGGCAGCGGGGAGGGGCGGGGGCGACCCGCGCAGGGTCAGCCGACCGCTCACCCCTCCCCCTCCCGAGGGACCGGCATCCCAGCCGAACCGGTATGCCAGGGGCGGCGCCAGCGGTCGAGCCGCTCAGCGGGGCACAAGGAACATCGATGAGCGCGTGGTCGTAATCGGTTGATCGCGGGTCTGTCCGTTGGTCGGCCTCCCGCGGCCCGGCGCGCCGCTGCTGCAACCGGCGACCCGCCCTCCTCCCTCTGCGGTGGCTGGGGCCGCCTCTGTGCGGCCGCGGCCGCGCGGCCGACCCGACCGCCGCTGCAGGCCGGTCAGCTGGCCCTCGGTAGAGTCGGTAGACTGAATCCCTCGTTCCGGATTGGCGTGCTGGTGCGGTGCAGCTCTCCGGAAACCGGTAGAATACTGTTGGTCCAAGTGTGACCCCTTCAGGGCAGTGCCTAGATATAAACATGTCCAGAGCAGAAATACGGTACGTCTGCGCGACCCGACACTCATTTCACCGGAATCACTGGCACTTTGCACACTGTTGGTCACTTCTACAACGCCCAGCAATGTCCGAAAACAGGTATAACTTAGCAAAAACACCGGAGCTCCGGTCCGTGGCGGCCGCCATATTCAGGCGCTCGGCCTGAAAATCCGAGCGCCTGAATATGGCGGTCATGGGGAAATATATATATATAATAAGTCAATGGGGAAATATACAAATCAATAGGGGTCACTGAACAAAAATTACGCTTGGATCATCAAGAATATCCTATAATAACATGATCCAGAAGTAATTGGACTAATATCATGCATATCCTAGAAATAGGAAGCATTTGTATATTTCCCCATTGACTTATTATGGGGAGGTTACGAAATTGACCTGACCTTAAGTCACCGATATCAAAATTCTGAGATAAACGAATTGTAAGTACTTATGCCCTCATGACATCCTGTAAGTTTCAAACTGATCGGTGAAAAACTCTGGCTTTGGCACAACTGCAAACATTTTTGGAGTTGGGGTCACTTGACCTAGGCTTGTGACCTGACCTGAGATGACCCGAGGTTATTTTGTTTTTCAAATTGTGCGCAATTGATGGCCAAACAGGAATGCCAAAAACCCGGCGGCGCTGCGCGCCGACGTTGTTTCGCTATCTATGAAAAACCTGACGGGGGGTGGAAATCCATCGTCGGGGGGGGGGGGTGGAAGCCATCGTCATTATCTTCGTTTCGTCGTAACGCTAAATTGAATGAATAAAATTTTTAGCTTCTTATCCTCTACAAGGCTACGAAGCTAAAAATGCCTATGTTTCTGGGTTTTATCAGGTAAACCCGAAGACAAAAATCGCGCCGCTTCGCGGCGCTAAATAACAAGTACCTACTATAACATGCAAATCCACATTAAAAATGCTGCAAAGGCTTAAATACACGCATAACAAATTGGGGTACATTTTTTGTCATAAATTCAGCCAGCCCCCCACTCAAAAATGATTGGCGACACCCCTGGGTACAGCTGATAATTGACATAGTTTTGCTGAGTGTAAGGCAATGTCGGAGCAATACAAACTGCAAGCTGACGTCTTTCCTTTTTCGATATCCCAAAAGGTCGAAAACCTATGCAAAAATCGAAATCGTGTGGTTGCAAAATGAAGTGGCCTAAATATTGGAAGAAATTCGAAATTGTGGGTAGGTAAGGTCCGCTAAGAAAAGGTTTGCCCCCTCCCCCAAAAAAATGGCCGGCTGGATCTGCCCTTAGAAACAACTTTTACATGTCATTTTTGGCTAGAAATGTTCCTCATAATTTGTGTATATGTTGGTATATGTTGGTAACAATAAAATATGTTGAAAAAATTGCGTTTTAGTGGTAATAAGTAAAATAAGTAGTAGGGATTACGTCTGTTCAACCGGCCTGCTCGTGGGGTACTGCCACCTATCAGCCGCGGCAGGCACGGACACAGTGCGGCAGCGCTGAGAGGTGACAGCACCCTACGAGCAGGCCAGTTGACCAGCGTAAGCCGTAACACTTATTTCGCTTATTATTACCAAACCGCAATTTTGTCAACATATTTTATTGTTACCAACATATTACAAAATTATGAGGGACATTTCTAGCCAAAAATGGCATGTAAGAATTGTGTAGTTTTTTAAACTTCAATGATCTTTCAGAAACGTTTCAGCGCAATAATCCTTCTTGACAACGGCTAATATGATGTTTAGTTGTATTGTCTTCAAAATTTTGGAAATTATTTTGGAAATTGCTGAACTGCTTATCCGTATCCTACCTTGGCATTTTATTTTTTCACCATACAATTTGTAAGAGTTAAAACAAAATGCATGTTCTGTTGCTGGAAAATACGTCATCGTTTCTCAGCAAATCGTACGACGCATTTTGACAGTAATTCGTAAATGCGACACAATTGTACGCATTTATGGACAAAATCGCAAGCCTTTGTCTATAGGGCAATGACTAGATACTGGACAGGGCAAATAACATCATTCAGGGCATGTCTTAGGACAGGGCTCGGATCAGGTCACAAGGCAGGGTACAAATAAAGAAATCCGGTTGTTTTATTTTGAGTAGTATAGAAAGAAGCTGTGACTTGTCAGCACAGCTAGTTGCCTTAGCCTTTCGCTGTCAAACTGCACCGCGCTGCCCTCTGGTGACGGATGGCGAAGAGTCTGTAGATAGCGCCACAGTCGTTTTACCTCCTCGTTCAGACTCCATGATAAATAATGCATTTTGCAAGAACGCAAGAGCTCCGAAAATGCACATAAATATGATAATCAGAGAGTTTGATAAACATATCGAACCTTGCTGTGCTATGGTATACATCATCGATCAAACCCACCTAAGACGATATTTGTCTATTTTTTTGTTTAAATTGTATGTGGTTGTTCTCCTCATTCGAAGCGGAGAAGGGACAGAGAATGTTCGCGGAGAACATTTTGAATCACTTGGCTGACACAAATATCAAGTTAGAGATGTCAGCAGTCTTTCTTACCTCACTACTGCACGTGTTATGATGCGTGTATGCTATTTAAATATTGGTCAGAGGCAGATTATGTCCCGAATACCGCACAATCACAAACTAACTTTAAAAAACCATCAAATGTCATGCACCATTAGCCAACCCGATCATGCCTGGGATGCCGTAACAGCTTTCAATACTCGGGTGTAACTTTCTATCATAAGACTCCACATTCCTGATTCCTCACAAGTATTGCATGTTATGAATGGAGACTCGTGAAGGTTTAATGGCCAAACCGGGAAATCCGACTCTGGCGCCATCTATAGACTCTGCAGTCTAGCGTCCATCAGATGGCAGTCCGGTACACTGTCCTTCATGCCTTGCATAATGTTCTTCGCACTATCCTGACCTGTTCTCGGATTTCTTTCCATTTCTGTAACCTATGGTCAGGTCGATCTCGTGACCTCCCCCATTCTTAGTCAATGAGAAAATATACACATGTTTCCTATTCAGGTGATGCGCAAAAGATCACACAAATTATCTCAAAATGATGTTGTTGTAGTTCATTCTTAACACGCGCAGTGGAGAGGGGTATGCCAGAACACGCGGAGGAGGGGGGGGGGGGCACTTTAGTGCCCCCCCCCCCCATTGAGATCTCCAAAAGTATGAGAGTGAAACTTACAGGATAAGTAGGTGCTATGACGATCTACATTTTCTAAAATTGTATTAACCTTCGTTCAATATCTTCAAGGTTAAACGAGGTCACGAATGTCAAATCTGGCCAAATGTCACATTTTTTTTATAATGTGACCTATGTGACGTCACAGATCACCAGCAATGTGTCCAAAGTTGTGTCCGGGGATGAACATTGACATTGTCTACCGAATGGCGTTTGAATCATACCGATACGACTGTTGGTTCCGAAGATATCGATTTGCCGACCGCGATTCTGGCCGCCATATTGGACTGAAATCCATACAACTCAAAAATGTATCAAACGATTTCGATTTTTTTTGGCGTCAATCGATCCGCTATTGAGTTGGTGTTAATGTCGCGCAAACAGCACTGCCCTGCTCCGCTTTGTTTACGAACTATTCACGAAAAACATGTGGGGGGGCACGTTTGTGCCCCCCCCCCCCCCCTCTACTGGTCGTGTTAACCCGCGAGTTAACCCGCGCGGCGCTGGGGGGTAAATTTTACCCCCCCCTCCCGGATTTTCTCCATAACTTGACAACTATGACAGATATCAAAGTGAAACTTACGGTAGCTTATGGTGCATCAATTCTACGTCTTCTGCCATTTTTTTTTTAAATTCGTGAAAATGTGTGGCAGATAATGACGTTTCAGTGACGTCATGCCATGTCATTTTTGGTGAAAAAAACGTTAAATGTTTGAAAAATCGTAGTAAATAGCGTGTTACTTTAAATTGCAAATAAAAGGCGTCAAAAGAAGGGAAATAACATTGTCTATGACATGGCTATCTCAAATTTTCAAACTTTTGGCTTTTTGACCCCCAAAAATGCAAAAAACTGATTTTTTGGGAAGAATTTCCACAAAAGTTTTTTGTTTGAAGATTTAAAAAAAAAACGGAAGATATATTATAGAACCGAGTATGAACGAAGTTTTAAACCAAATTTCAAAGCAATTTATTTATTCTTGACTGACTTATGGCTCTCTAAGAACAAGTAACTCATGACGTCATTTTTTTAAATTGCGTTTTTTGGCTTTTACTGATCAGATACAGACAAATAAATGCCACCACTGTATTTAGAAGACAAAACTAGTCCAGAAACATGCAATGTTTATTTATATTATTCAATTTCAAATTTTGACCTTATTGTGACCTGACCTTGACCTGAGGACGATTATATGGTGTCAGAATGAGAAAATGGTTGCTTCTATCGAATTATACGTGTAAAATAACCCATACAACATGTGTCGCATGGCTTTCGTAGACCTGTGACCTTGTGTGACCTGACCTTGACCTTGACCTTTGCTTACAATTTCACTTTTACTTATGCGGGAAATGCATTATACACTCTGGAGCACTTTGTGAGATAATAGTTGCAATATAAGGCTTTGGATGGAAAGTATAGCCCCAAAAACTCAAATACTTACATTTTATATTTGACCTGACCGTGACCTGACATGTGACCTTATTTTAAGAATTTCAAGTATGCATTCGATTCTTCTCGTTGAGAGCTTGCGATCGCCGCATTGCGCGTCTCGCTGCGGTTATTGGTTCGGAAGATACGAGGGGGGGGGGGGGTAAAATTTACCCCCCAGCGCCGCGCGTTCGGCTGGAGACCCCAGCGCCGCGCGGGTTAATGGGGTATATTTCATAATGCGACTTACTGGGGGGGGGGGGGGAGCAATTTTTGCCCCCTCCCTCCTTCGAATCTCCGGAACTACTGGACCGAATTTAACCATTCAAACGGCATTCGATAGCCCTGGGACATTTATCGAGGGAAACATAATATTGTTGACCTCGGGGTCGCCGATGACATCACAGTTCAGGTCAAGTAAAAATGTGTAAACGTGTCAAAAGGTCTCGATGGGTGGAATGGTCGCGCTAAATTGCGATATTAAACGCATAAGCTGTGGATAAATCGGTATGATTCGTGTGTTTGACACTTCTAAGTACCTTTCTAAGCTGTTTATGACCTTGGGTCAGATCAAGGTCATCCCAGGTCACGAGGTCAAACTGCAGATTACGGTCATTAGGCGTTGTAACACATGTTTATGGGTTTGTTTTGCGTCTAGAACGTGAAAAAGACCTTAGAACATTGTTTGTTCCATATAAATGGAAGTAAAAGGCAAAAAAGGAAATGCGTTTTTTATAGTGAAAAAAAACACCTCTCACAGCATAGTAATGCTGTGAGAGGTGGTCGATTTTTGTCATAAGTCAGTCATTTTTGAAGATATCGACTTCAAATTTGTTACACATATTCAGCGCACACGTATCGATCACATATATTCCTGTTTTTGATAATTCTGATTTGTTCTTGAAAATTTGGTAAAAAACAATTTTGTTTTGGTTTTTACAAAATTTCAAGAACAAATCAGAAGTATAAAAAAACAGGAATATATGTGATCAAGACGTGTGCGTTGAATATGTGTACCAAATTTGAAGTAGATATCTTCCAAAATTACTGACTGATGACAAGAGTCGATCACCTCTCACAGCATTACTATGCATAACAAACGCATTAACTTGTTTGCTTTTTACTTCCATTTATACGGAACAAACAATGTTCTAAGGTTTTTTCGTGTTCTAGACGCAAAAAACATAAACATGTGTTACAACGCCTAATGACCGTAATCTGCAATTTGACCACCTGACCTCGGATGACCTTGACCTGACCCAAGGTCATAAACAGCTTAGAAAGGTACTTAGAATTGTCAAACACACGAATCACACCGATTTATCGACAGCTTATGCGTTTAATATCGCAATTTTGCGCGACAATTCCACCAATCGAGACCTTTTGACACGTTCGCACATTTTTTACTTGACCTGACCTGTGACGTCATCGGTGACCCCGAGGTCAACAATATTATGTTTCCCTCGATAAATGTCCCAGGGCTATCGAATGCCGTTTGAATTTTTTTAATTCGGTCCAGTAGTTCCGGAGATCCGAGGGAGGGAGGGAGGGGGCAAAAAATATCCCCCCAGTAAGTCGCGTTATGAATTATACCCCATTAACTCGCGGGTTAACACGCCCAGTAGAGGGGGGGCACAAACGTGCTCCCCCCACATATTTGTCGTGAATAGTTCGTAAACAAAGCGGAGCAGGGCGGTGTTGTTTGCGCGACATTAACGCCAACTCAATAGCGGATCGATTGACGCAAAAAAAAATCGAAATCGTTATATGCTTTTTTGAGTTATATGGATTTTCAGTCCAGGATAGCGGCAAGAATCGCGGTCGGCAAATCGATATCTTCGGAACCAACAGTCGTATCGGAATGATTCAAACGCCATTCGGTAGCCAATGTCAATGTTCATCCCCGGACACAACTTTGGACACATTGCTGGTAATCTGTGACGTCACATAGCAGGGTTGTGCTTGACTCAGAGTCGGTGAGTCAAATTTGACTCAAAACTGACTCAACTCAACTTGAGTCAGAGTTGAGTCGCTTAAGAAAAATAAGGGCTCAACTTGAGTCAGAGTCAAGTCACTTAAGAAAAATAGAGGGGTTAAGTTGAGTCAGAGTTGAATCACATGGATGTCGCTTGAGTCAAAGTTGAGTCGCCTGGATGCCGCTCAAGTCAATGTTGAATCAACTCATCCTTTTACGAGTCAGTCACATCTGACGAGAAAAGCAAATACTAGCAACTACATAATATAGGCGTCCAAACAATGTTATAGAGTGTGAGAGTGTGAGTTTGGGTGATTTTCAAACCCACTTCATAATCATTAGTTGATAATAAATCAATTTTGTATTTCACAAACTTAAAGAGTACTTCACTACATCACTTACTCTGCTGACTACTCCTTATCTTAAGTGAAGCAATACAATATTAAATACATACATAGACATGATAACTGCAGTATATATAACCTAATAATAACCATATCAACATGATTTACACTGTATCACATAGCATCAAAATAATAACACATGTAAACCAATAATTAAAGCCAACTAATGATATTGCAGGTGGATGCAGGTGGATGCAGTAGATATTTATGATAATGTAATATTCATGTGACTTCATCCAGTGTAAATCAAAATAAAAGTATTTACATATACAGTCAACATATACAGTCAAATACCTACATTTGAATCAAAGTCGTGAAGACCGTTGTACATGAGTCAAAAATGAGTCGACCAAAGAAACTTTCACATGAGTCAGAGTTGAGTCAGGGGTAAAAGCAAATGAGTCAAAGTTGAGTCGACTCAAACAAAATTATTCCCCGCTTGAGTCAGAGTTGAGTCAGGGGCAACAGCAAATAAGTCAAAGTTGAGTCGACTCAAAACAACAAATTCCTCCCTCTTGAGTCAGAGTTGAGTCAGAGTCCCTTCGAAAATGAGTCGAAGTCGAGTCAGTCTAAAAAATCTGAGTCGAGCACAACCCTGTCACATAGGTCACATTAGACAAAATTGTGACATTTGGCCAGATTTGACATTCGTGACCTCGTTTAACACGCGCCCTGGAGGGGGGGGGGGGGGCGAAATCCGCCCACCCCTCCGGTTTTTCGAGTGCGCGCCGCCGTTTTGGTATACCTGTTTAGAAATGAACTTCCCGCATTATGTAAAATTCTTGGCCTCAGGTCAACTCAGGTCAGGTCAACAGACCAGGTCACGTGATGACCTCAACTCCAAAACGTTTGCAGTAGTACCACAGCCACAGTTTTACGCCGATCGGTTTCAATCTTGCAGGACTTCATAAGGTCATAGATACCAACAATTTGTTTATCTCGGATTTCTAATATCGGTGACCTAAGGTCAGGTCAATTTTATGACTGACAACACAGTTTTATCAATAACTATCGACATAATGAAGATAGAGAAGAAAAAACGGTACCAATATGTTTGTCTCGTCGAGACACGTCTCCCAATATGCAACATTACCAACTTGGATCACCACTTGACCTTGACCTGAGGTCAAATTTCTCAGTTGACCTAATCCGGTCACCATTAATATGATTCGAAGCGCCTTGACAAGACACACGCGATGGCGTAAACATTATTGCTTTATCTTTATTAGGTAAGAGGTTATTTGGGGAAAACAGTTTTGAAAACAAAATCACCTTTTTGACATTCGATGACCTCTGGAGCCTAAACTATTGACCTGAGCTCAAATCTGAGGACACCTATGCGATTGCATTTTTCAATGACTTTCGATTTCTTTTTCTGTTTGCTGCTAACTATCATAGTTCCCGAGATATTTGGGGGTGTTCGAACCGAAGTCTTGAAAACTTGAAAATCTGACCCTTCATGACCTCTGGTGACCTCAATATTGACCTGAAAAAAATAACGAAATACTTTCGAAAGAGCTTGTCTCGAGCTATCTAACGTCGTTTCCCGCTTGTCGTTACGTTGCGTGGTTTTCGAGATCATATGGGGGGGGGGGCGAAATCCGCCCCCCTCCAGGGCGTGTAATTATCAGAGGCCCTCCAGGGCGCGTGTTAACCCTATTTGTAACAGGCTCCTGGCTACCCCTATTTGTAACAGGGGGGCGGATTACGCCCCCCCCCCCCCCGGAGATCTCGAGATCTACCCGTCCGATTGTTCAAAATGAAACGGTTTTTGGTTCCCCTCAACACGATCTACATTTATAAATAATAAAAGTATATACATTTGGGATAGGGGGGCAACAGGGAGGCAAAAACGACAAATTTTAGTGGTATTTTTGATCCAACATAGCTTTCATGTTTATCGACCGATTTTAACACAACTAATAGGAATCGATAGAGATTGAATTGGAAATTGATATATAACGGTGATGTTTGAAAATTCAAAAATCATAGGCATATGCAGGTCACTCAATATGGGGGTGAAGTAAATGCGTAATAAAACCATTTTTTGATGTTTTTTTTTTTTTTAATGAAATGATATGTGATTGAAACATTAGAAAAAACACTTATAAATCATATTTTTGCCATAGGCGGTACCAGGTTAGTGAAAAGGGGGTAAAATTGGGAAAAAGCATTAACCGCAGACAAGTTGCTACCCAGCACTATACATATGTTACTGATCATAGATAGTTCCTTTTTGCATGTTGTACTTCATCATAGGCGTATCCAGGATCCAAACTGGGGCGGCGCAAGACCTTTTGATAAGTATATTATCCGCTATTATGATACTAACTAGTCAACAGTGACTATTTCACTTACAACTTCAATTAACATTGCTTACCCCCCTTTTATCCTACCTGGACTCGCCTATTATCTTATAATCGTTCGTAGAGTAGCCTGTGGTGCGTGTTTCATCCGAAAACTGCAGTATGTTATGTCATTGTACGCCCATGCCTCTTAGTTTCCTTGCAATAATATGACCCCCTTTCTTACATTCCTGAGCGCGCCTCTGCAAAAAAATGACTTTATTCCCTTTTCTGATCTCATATGTGCATATATTATTATAAGCTAAACGTATATTGCGCCATTATCGCTGGCATATCGTCATCACCATGCCAGTCACCCCCTTTTCATGTTCATGAACACGCCCCTGAAACTCTATATGTAATAAATTATGCAAATAATGGAAGCAGAAGCTATCTTTCACATCTTGATAGCTATAAATGCCCCTTACATTGCTCTATTGGCTTCCCGCCAAGCATTGAATAATTCCTGGAACCCCCCCCCCCTTTTTCAAGCCCCTGAAACCGCCTCTGCCATGCAATTTGTATGATATTTAATTAACATCAACTAATTTGCACTTGTTGCAATCACCGTAAGCCGATGTAACTCCTTCATGAAACTTGATGCAGTTAGGCAGGAACCGTGAAGATCGCATTTCCGTATTATCGCCGAATTTCGCCTCCGAACCCACCCAAAACTGTGCCCTGGAACCGCGTCTGTTCAGGTTAAGAACTCGAAATTTTGACTCCAAATGCGGAGTTCAATTCTATGAAAAGTTCCAAAATGTCATGGGCCTGCTCCCAGCCGTTCTGGAGATATCTGCGAAAAACATGAGGGGGGGGGGCGGAATCCGCCCCCTCCCCTGTTACAAATAGGGTTAACCTTGAAGATATTGACGCTGGGATAAATACAAAAAAAGGGAAAAGAAATATTTGCCCTATTTTGGCGCTGGGGTCTCCATCCGAACGTGCGGTGCTGGGGGGTAAATTTTACTTCCCCCACGTATCTTCCGAACCAATAACCGCAGCGAGACGCGCAAGGAGGCGATCGAAAGCTCTCAGTGAGAAGAAATTAACGCATGCCCGAAATTATTAACATAAGGTCACATGTCAGGTCACGGTCAGGTCAAGTGTCAAAATTTAAGTATTTGGGTTTTTGGGTTATACTTTCCATCCAAAGCCTTGTATTGCAACCATGGGCGGAGAATACGGTATGGCAGGTGTGGCCATGGCCACACCAACTTAAAAGTTGGTGTGGCAGTGCCACACCAACTTCATGACTTTATTTTTCTTTTTGAAAGTGACATTTTATGAGAGTTACTGGTCAAAAATGTAAAAAAATGCCTATTGCAATCCTGGCAACTAAATTTATCAAGCAATCAAACACACATTGTTATAAAATGTATCTATATTGACACCAAATAGAGGTATGCACTTATTTTCATATTGCAATTCAGTAGTGGGTAGTGGGAGTTAGTCTACACACTAACAAATGGAACAAATAGCTTAATACAAGCCTGACAAAACAAAATAGCAAGCAATAAAGCACAACAACACAACAGGATTCCCAAAATATAGCAATAGATCACATAATTTAACAAATATAATATAAAATTCACAGCTGGTAACAAAATGTATCAACCATCCAAACAATATTGTATCAGTTTCATTCAATGAGCCTTCAAACTCATACACATTTACTCAGTTATCAATTTATATTAGGTACAAAGGAAAGGATTTCCCAAAACCTGAAATTGGCACATACTACTTGGCACAATGATATTCAAGCAAAGCATTACATAAATATGCCCAAAGTTCATAAATAACCCATCAATTTTACAATAATACATATATTTTGACAACTAATATAAATAATGCATATTTGGGTACATGTAAACCTTCAATATTAGATGTAGTGGTTTGAGAACCTATTATTTGGATTATCATGAACCGCAACTGCACTAGCACTGCACTGCACGACTGGCAATAGCAATGAAATATATCGTCTTTCTTGCGCCAAGAGAAGTGCATTATGAATACTATCAAGTACTATAGAAATAGTTATTTTTGAGGAAAACAAAGCGAAAAGTGTCCGAGGAATAAAGGAAAACCAGGAAATAGTAAAGTTTCTCTTTCCAAAGTGCTTCCATAGTAAAAACGAGGGAAGGGCAAAATTTCGGTGATGGATTCCTGCCAAGGTCAAAGCATGCGTTTGTTTGTTCTCTGATTACCGGCGTGGGATAAGGAATTCAGGGGAGAATGAAGCGTCAAAGGACTTTGGACGTGTTTTTTAAGTTGAAACATAGCAAGACAAGGTAAGTAAGTGGAGAACCTGGATGTGATTGTTATGGTTCAAGCTCCTAATAATTGGGTCCAAGTGGCTAAATGTCTTGTCAGTCTCTTATCCTCATTAGATTGTTCGTCTTGTTGCGTGTCCCACATCAATCGACAATCCGCCATCAATAACAAATGAACTGCAACTGAGCCCAGTTTCCAAGGGTGTTGTTGCCAGCCAAAAGTTTTGGGGAAATTGCAGGTCTGAAGTTGTTTCTTTCCATCAATGCCCATAGGCCATAGGTGCAGTATTATATTTTTAAGAAGTCAAAGTGTGAGGGAGCATAACCCCTGGGCCCTGTCCCCCTGGCTTTGATGCCCATAGGCCACACCACTCACCAGTGTCCCAAATTACTGACAAGGGGTGGGAACACTTCCAATGGTGAATAATATTGCACGGCACCACCCAAATTCCAACATTATTTTTTCACCTCCAAATAAAGGATGCTGAGCAGTGAACATAACTTATGAACAGTGAGCCAGGATGCAGAGTGGAAAATGTGATCCAAAGAAGATAACATGGCTGATGGCATGGTTGGTTCCTTTCTTTGGTATTATTTAATAACCTACATTTTGCATATATTTTTTCCAGTCATCTTATTTACATATAAGTTTTGGGAATTGGGATACTGTCACCTTAAGTTTAAAGTGGACCATATTTGCTCTGTCTTAAATCCTATAAATCATAAGAATGGTTGTAGGTGAACTAACTACTTTGACTACCTAAATAAACATTACAATAAACTACAGGCTAGTTAGTTGCATGGAAGCTAATATAATAACAATTAACAGTGGTAATTTTTTAACTATATGCTTTGCTGTCTCATGTCTGTGAATATTTGTTTTAAAACATTTCACTGAAATGAAAACCAAAAATCATGACATCAAATACTGTGATATATTCAATGAAGAATGGGTATGCATTATGACATGGCTTTCCTCCTCTCCTTATGTATAATTACTTTTCAACCATGGAAATGTGACAATGGCTGCTTAATTGACCACTGATATTTTACCACTTTGTTTGGCTTGATAGTATGACATTTCAAAGCTTAGCTGGTAATGACTGTTTCTTGAAGCTGTTTGTGTAGCTTCAAGCTTAAAATTAAATCAATGGGCTGGCTTAACCCTCGCCCTACGGGAGCTTTTTTCACCTTCGCCCTACGGGGGGGCCTGACAGGCCCCCTGTTAACTTCCAAACCAAGCAACTTAGAGCAATGCGGTAAGAACCAGCATGTTGCCTGTCATGAGAGGAATCTAACAGTTTGCGATTTTTAGGTTTCAGGTCAACGGGAATGACCTCGGATTTATCACGTCCAGAACAGCGATTTTGCTCTTCAGAAAACCTCAAAATTAGAAATTGATAAATGTAAATAAAAAGGCATTTTCCTAGACCAGTTTTGGCTCAGAAATACAGAAAAGGTAATTATTTGTTCGTATCTTGTCAAAAAAAAGTCAGAAAAAGTTATTTTTAAAAATGACGTCATCAGTTGCTTACACTTAGGGAGCCGTCACTCCGTCAAAAATAAAGATATTGCTTTGAAATTTGGTACGGGTATTGTACATACTCAGTTCTCTCACATATATTCCGGTTTTTCTAACATCTTTGAAAATTTTGATTTTGTAGGGATTTCTCCAAAAAAATCAGTTTTTTGAATTCTAGGAATCAAAAATCCAAAATTTTGAAAATCCGAGATTGCCATTTTAAAGAGAATGCCATTTTGTATCTTTGATTAATTGAGTTTGCAATTTGCTTCAAAACTCTGTTTTATACGATTTTTCAAATATTTCTCGTTTTTTTACCAACATGACGTCATCAAAACATGATTATCTCTGAAACCGCTTGACCAATTTCAATTAAATTTTTACAGCATACGTATATTTGTTGTAAACTCTGCTACCGTAAATTTCAGCAAGATGCGCCGCATGTGAAAAAAAGTTATTCAAGAAAAACCTCAGGGGGGGGGCCTGTCAGGCCCCCCCCGTAGGGCGAGGGCTAATGGCCTAGTGTAGCTGAAAGCAATGGGCAGCAACTCATTTCAAAACATTAAAGTTAAATTACTATGAATGCTGGAATGTTAAATTACTTAAATGGAATGTTTCACCTTTGTATTGGTTTTGAACTGAGATAGCCATTATATTTGGCCATTATTGAAATGTTGAAAATACTAAGGCCATTTTCCCCAAAACTTAGCCGTTTTTAAGCAATTCAATTTATAGTTTGCAAAATGGGCTCTAGGCTAGTGCTGCCGCTGATTGGCTGACTGACTTTTTCAGCCAATCCCACTTTCTCAGTCAATCAGCGGCGGTCTATAGCTCAATAATGATGTCATCATCCCAAATTTAAAAACTTAATTTGTATAAAGTTAAGTGACTTTTCAAGAGAAAAAATATTACCATCATTTTCAGCAGCACTTGCTTCATATTTTTGACTACAACCAGCGTATATTTGACAACTTTCAGAAAGGTGAAACATTCCCTTTAACTTTTTGTCATGGAAAATGAAAAAAAATATTATGTTCTTTGCCAGCCATTAAGTGAAATATTTCCCTCTTATATCATTACACCTGAATGAGACCCTGGTATGCTTCTTATTGAATCAAGTAATGTGTTGTTTTCATTCAATACAAATACAATTTCTTTGGTTATGCAATATTTTTTTAGAAGAAAAAATCAGGAGCTAGAGTGGTTTATTATTTATTAATCATTTGATTCTGGTTGATATATTTCTGTATATGGGTGTGCTCTGATCACATTGGAACAATGTGAAGGAAAAATGACGAAATCTTTGCGTCAGCCAAAGCAGCATCATATGAAAACATGTGTGTCAAACCCTGTTGGTAATACCCATCCTTTCAATGCTTTAGGATTCCTACGAATCCTGGACCGGCATCGGCCTCCGAGAGTGCCGACGAGAGCGTCGATGCTCCATCCTCTCCTGCGGCCCATCCGCGGGCCTCCAGCGGCTCTCATGCTGCGTGTCCAACGTCCTCCGTCGCTGACGGCGCCGGTACCCAGCGCGCCACAGCCTCAGCCTCAGCCGGGGCAAGTTGCCCGTCCTTGGTCGCTGACGGCGCCGGTACCCAGCCCTCCTCAGCCGGGGCAAGTTGCCCGTCCTTGGTCGCTGACGGCGCCGGTACTCAGCGCTCCTCAGCCGGGGAAAGATGCTCGTCCTTGGTCGCTGACGGCGCCGGTACCCAGCGCTCCTCAGCCGGGGCAAGTTGCCCATCCTTGGTCGCTGACGGCGCCGGTACCCAACGCTCCTCAGCCTCAGCCGAGACAAGCTCCTCGTTCTCCGTCGCTGATGGCGCTGGCGTTCGATGCGCTCCGGGCGCCTCCGCCGTAGCTGAGAACACTTCTATCCCTTCCGGCAACGCCCGCATATTCCATGAACAATGGAGCAGGATGTGGGGATGGATTATGTACGACAACAGCCGCGATGTCGTCTTCTGCCGGGTATGCAGGGAGGCCAACACACGTCATCTGCTGACACCTGAACGGCGCAGAGATCTGGCGTTCGTGGAGACAGGTTTCTCCACATGGAAGAACGGCCCAAAGCGCTTTCGAGCTCACGAGACGTCCTCCACCCATCTGATGGCCATGAGAGCAAAACTCAACGTAGATCGTCAGCCAGAACTGGTCCGGATCGTCAGCGAAGCCACACGGAGGCAACTGCAGGTAGACCTTGACCAGACCAACTGCATCCAGAACTGGCCTCACATGTATCGTGGAGGCGGTGGGGTACGTCGCTGCGCAGGGTCTAGCGTTCTGGCGGCGTGAGGAAAATTCCGGAAACTTTCTTCAGCTGCTGCTCCTCATGGAGAGTCGTGTACCGGAGTTGAAGCAGTGGATGAATGCGTCCGGTCAGAACTACACGTCTCATCACATCCAAAACGAAATTCTCCGTCTGTACGCCTCGAATCTCGAGAGAAACATCCTGAAGGAAATCAGAGAGGCGGAGTTTTTTGGATTCATCATGGACGAGACGGCAGACATCACTCGACGAGAGCAGGCTTCAATCTGCTTCCGTTACGTCACGGACTCACTGGACGTGTGTGAGACCTTCATGGGGCTGTATGAAGTCCCGAACACCACTGGAGCTACGCTGCATGCTGTCTTCCGAGACGTCCTCATACGCTGCCAGCTGGACATCTCTAAGCTGCGGGCTCAGTGCTTCGTCGGAGCAGCGAACATGTCCGGAGCTTTCAAAGGTTAGTCTTGACGAACGATATTTTTTACCTTTTTATACTTTTATTTATTTTTGAAAAACAAAACAATTACACCTACAAAAAACAAACAAAACAAACAAAACAAACAAACAAAACAAACTTGTCTGCGGTTAATATTTTCCCCAATTTTACCCCCCTTTTTCACTAACCTGGTACCGCCTATGCCAAAAAATATGATTTATAACTGTTTTTTCTAATGTCTCAATCACATACCATTTCATTTATCAAAAAAGACACCAAAAAAATGGTTTTATTACGCATTTACTTCACCCCCATATTGAGTGACCTGCACACGCCTATGATTTTTGAATTTTCAAACGTCACCGTGATATATCAATTTACGATTCAATCTCTATCGATTCCTATTAGTTGTGTTAAAATCGGTCGATAAACATGAAAGCTATGTTGAATCAAAAATACCACTAAAATTTGTCGTTTTTGCCCCCCTGTTGCCCCCCTATCCAAAATTTAGATTTTTTTATTACTTATAAATGTAGATCGTGTTGAGGGGAACCAAACACCGTTTCATTTTTGAAAATCGGACGGGTAGATCTCGAGATCTCCGGGGGGTGGCGGAATCCACCCCCCCCCCCCCCAGTTACAAATAGGGGTAGCCAGGAGCCTGTTACAAATAGGGTTAACACGCGCCCTGGAGGGCCTCTGATAATTACACGCCCTGGAGGGGGGCGGACTTCGCCCCCCCCCCCCCCCCCCTATGATCTCGAAAACCACGCAACACAGCGACAAGCGGGAAACGATGTTAGATAGCTCGAGACAAGCTCTTTCGAAAGTATTTCGTTTTTTTTTCAGGTCAATATTGAGGTCACCAGAGGTCATGAAGGGTCAGATTTTCAAGTTTTCAAGACTTCGGTTCGAACACTCCCAAATATCTCGGGAACTATGATAGTTAGCAGCAAACAGAAAAAAAATCGAAAGTCATTGAAAAATTCAATCGACAAAGATGTCCTCAGATTTTAGCTCAGGTCAATAGTTTAGGCTCCAGAAGTCATCGAATGTCAAAAAGGTGATTTTGTTTTCAAAACTGTTTTCCCCGAATAACCTTTTACCTAATAAAGATAAAGCAATAATGTTTACGCCATCGCGTGTGTCTTGTCAAGGCGCTTCGAATCATATTCATGGTGACCGGGTTAGGTCAACTGAGAAATTTGACCTCAGGTCAAGGTCAAGTGGTGACCTAAGTTGGTCATGTTGCATATTGGGAGATGTGTCTCGATGAGACAAACATATTGGTACCGTTTTCTCTTCTCTATCTTCATTATGTCGATAGTTATTGATAAAACCGTAATGGCGGTCACAAAATTGACCTGACCTTAGGTCACCGATATTAGAAATCCGAGATAAACAAATAGTTGGTATCTATGACCTTATAAAGTCCAGCAAGATTGAAACCGATCGGCGAAAAACTGGGATTGTGGTACTACTGCAAACGTTTTGGAGTTGAGGTCATCACGTGACCTGGTCTGGTGACCTGACCTGAGATGACCTGAGGCCAAGAATTTTACATAATGCGGGAAGTTCATTTTTAAACAGGTATACAAAAAACAGCGGCGCTGGGCGCCGCCGTTTTTGTGCTATCCTCGAAAAACCGGAGGGGTGGGCGGATTTCGCCCCCCTCCAGGGCGCGTGTTAAGCGTACATGTACAGGAATGGTTCTTCCCGCGGCTTGAGAGAGAAAGTCGAATAAACATATTGATAATAACACTGGCTAAGCACACAATACTCCATTCTAAATATATGAGTCGTCCTCCCAATATACAATTTTTCCTAGCATTACTTACATTAGAGGCTTCGAAACAGAAAGGCGCCGCTTTAAGACGGCAGATGTTAGATACATCTGAAAACAAGTGGGGAAGTTTTTCGAATATTACAGGAATAAGTAATGCGCAGTATTATATACAATACTTGTATTAATCAATGTTCATATAGCACCTCTATTCAACACTCACTTAGACCCTTTGTGTTGCCGTTGCTGCGACGCCTGCCTACGTTGCTGAGCGCGCCCGCGCCTAGCCGCCGCCGCCGCCACCACCAAATACATAAAGCACACACAGATGCACACACTTCCGTCTGTAAAGGCCCCGCCCTTACCTCAACCGGGCCTCGCAGGCCGGTCGGCCGGCCGGGCGCGCGGCACGCCAGTCTAATGGACTGACTGGTCGCGCGCCCGGCCGACGGACACACACACACACACACACACACACACACACACACACACACACACACACACACACACACACACACACACACACACACACACACACACACACACACACACACACACACACACACACACACACACACACACACACACACACACACACACACAAATACATACACACACATGTGCGCGCGTAAATATCGGAATCTGAACTGCCTGATGGAAATGTGCAGATGGATGTGGTGTTGCTGCACTGTTGAAATGCTGATCTTGTTATTGGTTGTGTTTTGGAGGGTTGACAGTATAATTTTATCTCTGTGGTATATCAACAATAATATAAAAAAGAGGGAAAAAAAGTGTCCTCAGATTTGATCTCAGGTCAATATTTGAGGCTCCAGAGGTCAAAAAGAAAAAAATGCCGTTTTTTGGCTAAATCGTTTTTTGCTATTTACTTTTTACCTAATAAAGATAACGGAAAACTGTTTACGCCATAGTGTTTATCTTGTCAAGCCGCTTTGATTGATTTACATGGTGACTTTGTTAAGTCAGCATAACAATTTGACCTAAGGTCAAGGTCAAATGGTGACCCAAGTAGGGCATGTTGCATATGAAAAGACGTGTCTCGACGAGACAAACACATTGATGTCTGTTTTAATTCTCTATCTTCATTATGCCGAGAGTTATTGACAAAAAAGTGATGTGACCTCGCATGGCCTCAAATGACCCAATAGGGGTCACTGAACAAAATTTACACTTGGATCTTCAAGAATATCTTATAATTACATGATTCAGAAGTAATTGGACCAGTACCATGCATATCCTTGAAATAGGAAGCATTTGTATATTTCCCCGTTTACTTATTATGGGGAGGTTACGAAATTGACCTGACCTTAGGTCACCGATATCAAAATTCCGAGAGAAACGAATTGTAAGTACTGATGCCTTCATGACATCCTGTAAGTTTCAACCTGATCGGTGAAAAACTATGGCTTTGGCACAACTGGAAATTTTTTGGTGGTGGGGTCACTTGACCTGGTCTGGTGACCTGACCTGAGATGACCCGAACATATTTTTTGTCTTCAAAGTGTGCGCAATTGATGTCCTAACAGGTGTATCAAAACCCAGCGGCGCACAGCGCCGCTGGGTTTTCGCTATCTTTGAAAAACCTTAGGGGTGGGGGGGGGGGCGGAAATCAACCCCCCTCCCTGCAGTGCGTGGGTTAAGATCAGTCCTTGGACTCTTTCAAATAATGTGTTGCATAATTGTATTCACTCAACGCACGATATAAGAGTAAAAATTGCACTCGAAAAGACGAAATATACCTTAAAATGCGGACAAATGAGGATATAACACTGCGAACTTTTTCAGGTAAAGGCATGCTAATACGTAAGTAGATGTGTTTAGAAACGTGCTCGGTAGTAAATTTAGGTATCATTCACCACGTCTGCAGTAAAGTGGTTATTTATCATACAGATGGCTATAGCTGATGGTGATGAACAGAGATCACTACACTCTGGTCTAGCAAACTGCAAAATTAATAACACAACATTCAAACCCAATTCATACTCATAATGAAGACATCCTACTGCCATGATATTGTATTCACATCAGATCACATTTCGTAAGATCACATATATAGACACGCCGGAAACACACTGACAGACTGGACGGAACGGACAACGGAGAAGCGACACGGGACAAACGGACACAGACACCAGCATTAGTCGGCCTAAAAAAACGGCTTTCTAGCAGTAGTTATTTCCACAGCCTCCATATCCTCCACGGCGGCCACCACGGGAACCACCGCGGGAACCAACTCCAGAGAAACCAGCTCCGGAGAAACCAGCTCCAGAGAAACCAGCTCCGGAGAAACCAGCTCCGGAACCAGCAAATCCAGCACCGGAGAAACCAGCACCACCGCGGTATCCGACATTGCCATAGCTGGAGCCGTGGATGGCACCACCACCACCGTGGATGGCACCACCACCACCGCGAATGCCACCACCACCAACGCGAATGCCACCACCACCACTGCGGCCGGCACCAGCGTGGAGGTTGGCATGGCTTCCGTAGCCCTTGTTGATCGGAGTGTGCGGGTGGTGGGCGACACCGTAGTACTCTACATTGGCTTGGAAGCCAGAATCGCCGTCCACAACGTAGTTGACGTTCTGTCTGCGGCCATCGGGCAGAGTGGAGCCATACGAGCCCTGGGTCTGGTAGCCATAGCGGTTCTCCTGGGCGTCAATGTCGACTCCAGAGTAGGCGTCCTTCACGGAGTAGGCGTAGTTGTAGTCGGGTTTGGCGTAGTAGTCCTGAGTGCCGTAGCCCGCTCCCTTGCTGCCGCCGCCTCCAATAGCGCTGCCTCCAAAACCGCCGCCGCCTCCAATAGCGCCCGTGGCATGGAAGCCGCCGCCGCCGCCGCCGCCGACGCCGCCGCCGATACTGTTGCCATGGTAACCGGGATTGCTGGCCGCGGCCGCAGCCACGATTGCGGACAGAATGATCAGCTGAAAACGAAGAGCAACGTCAGGGCATGGTGATGTTGCTTGGTTGTCGGGGAGTTTGGTTAGGTGATTACCAATGCTAAGGTGTGATGAAGCGATTACAGCAAAATCTTAGGCGATTTTGGTTTACCTCGCCTTGCCAGGAAACAAGTCGTGGAAGGGACGACTTAGAAATAACTCACACCTCCAAGTTTCGTTCCCAGGGTACAAATATACCAGGGCTGTCAGTGAAGGGGGGGGCGCAGGGGGACGCGCGTCCCCCTACTTCTGAAAACTGAAAGTTTTCAGATAACTATGGGGACGCATTGGGGGGACGCACCTGAAACGGCCTTCCTTCTCCTTGGCTGTGTCCTTTCGCTGTTGCTTTTAAATATAAGTGTCTTGCATGTGCGTATGTTCGAGGGTGTGATAGTGTGTTCCTCCCGTGGCTTATATAAGTGACGACAAACAAAATGACAGCGAAGACAACAGTGGAAACACTGCTGCCAGTTTCAGAAGTTTGCTCTGAAATCTGGAGGTTTCGAAGTGACGTTTCAGGTTGGATTTTCACAAAACCTCTGAATTTTCAATGAGGGTCTTTTTTCAAATAATGTTCTGAAATTGAGATTTCATGTAAAAAAACAACTCTGATTTTTAGAGGGAAATGATTTGTTACGTCTGGCAGTAGTGAGTGGAAAATAATCGCTGTTTTTTGCGGTTGGTGATCACTGATAACTCATAAGCACCGAAAGTAATTCGGCTGCGTCATTTCCGCTTGTATGTATGTATGGATCTGTTTGTATTCGAGCTAAAGAAATTCACTTTTCGAATTCACAAACATTTATTTTGTGGACATTTCTCCGATAAAAAAAATAGGGGGGTCAACCCCTCAAAAAATCACAAATCCGAGATAACCATTAGGAAGAGAATGTCATTTAATTTCTTGTGACGTTTTGTATTTGCAATTTGCTGTGAAACTCCATTTTGTACGACTTTTTAAACATTTATTGTTTTCCACCAGAAATTGCATGACATGACGTCATTAAAACGTTACTATCTCCCGAAATACTACATTAACTTTATTGAAATGTAATGAGAATACGCATAATTGATGCACTAGTCCAGTAGTTGTTTTTACTGAAAGTTTCACGTTGATATCTATCACATTTTTAAAGTTATTGAGAAAATCCGGGAGGGGGCAGATTCTGCCCCTCCCCCCCCCCCCCCCCCCCCCCCAGTGGGGCCCGTGTCACTGGAGCTGCTTGAATTGCATCAGGTGCGCTATTTTGTCTATCATGGAAATCAAGGGATACTTACAAACTTCAAATTCAATCACTTGAGAGAAGAAGAGGAAACAATCAGTTTTCATGAAGTTTTCTCCTAAGATCATTGTTTTTCACGTTCAGTGCAGGGAACCCGCAGGAGAGGGGCATAATTGTATTGCATGCCCCCCCCCCCCCCCCACCCCACCCACACCCCCAGATTCCTGTGGGGGGGGGGGCAATTGCCCCTGATGTCCGCCCCCTAGATTCGCCAGTGGTGGCAGATACCCTCCCCGTTTGTTTTTTTGGAAATAGCGGAAAACGACGCCATTTTGCGCCGCCATTTTTGGTACAACTGCTAGCCTATCAATTACTCAAATCCTGTTAATTTGTTTACCTCGGGTCTTTTCAGGTCACGTCACTAAGTCAAGTCTAGTCATCCCATCTCCAAAAAATGTACGGTTGTGCCGCAGCCACATTGTTTGACCGATCAGTTAGATACTCACAGGATTTAATTAGGTCATAAACACGTACAATTCTGCTATTTCTGATAATTGTTTTCATCGGTGAGCTCATGTAGAAGATAGTCTGAGCAATTTTTACAAAGTAAAATTAGCTTTAAATCAGCTATCAATGCATAAGTAAACCAACTCCGATGCGTTTTCAGAATTGTGTGAGACTTTTTGTAATTTCCCTCCCAAAAAAACACCCGTTCCGGATCCAACAATGCAAAGCTCCATGTGGTATTTGTATCCTGTGACCTCCACGAAGTAAAATCTGTTCATCCTGAGGTAATTCGTCATTTTTCTTCAATAACTTTTTACCGAACTCGTAAGGCACCGTAGTTGGCGATGAACGAGCGAACGCGAACGAAATTTATGGTAAATTTCAACTTGATCAGGGAAGTAATTTCTGAGATACAAATACGTGTTGCACACGTGCGCATGTACAGAAGCACCCCACCCCTGACTTGTGGGAAAGTGGCGGCTGAGAGGTCCCTAACCAGTAACCACACACCTAATGTGAACACAATCGGCTCAGCAGTTGCCCCCACCCACTGTGGCGACGTTCCTGATCCAACAACCCCCGATCTCCCCCACTATGCCGCTAATGAGCTTCTGAGCTTAATGAGTTCAAAGGATATTGAAATTCAAGATATTCCGGAAATAATTTAAAGAAACTTATTTTGGCTGGAAAATACTCAAACCTAGGACATTTGCTTTGGATTTGTATACATTTGTCACCAGGTAAGCATATTTTATTTTAATTGAATACCTATCAAGCGTAAAATGACATGGAAATACTGAAATCAGGATGGGCAATATTTATTGACTGGTGCAGCAAAACAGCTCACTGGGGTATTTACCCCCCCCCCCCCCCCCCCCCGTTAACATGTTACAATAGGCCCTCACGTTAATAGATGAAAAAGGTGAACATGGTAATCACAATCATAATGACAAACTCGCATCCACACAGTCTCACAAGAGTCACCGAGTCAAGAGATGGCTACTAATAGCACGCTTAAGATGTATATGTCCAAAATCTGGGAGACAGCGGAGAGGTCATCACGCGACGCTTCAGTCGCAATGTCCCAGACCGCAACATTTCAGGTTCCAAATCGAAAGTCGCCGAAATCGGTATTTATAGACAGAAGCGGAAAATGGAAAATCAATAGCCTTTTGCTCATTTGTAATAATACAATAAAATAAAAACACCTTATATTCGGCTTCTCGTCATTATCAGAGTGAAATTTCTCTTTGATGATGACGTGAAGCTAAACATAGTGATTTTTAAGTATTACAAATTAACACAAAGCTATTGATTTTCCATTTGCCGCCCATAGGTACGGAATTATGATCACGTTCATGTAAAACGTGATCAAAACGATTGTCCATTTTCTGTCTATATGTACGATCATGTTCATGAAAAACGTGATAAAAAACATTTTAAATCGGTATTATCGCTACGCAGCGACTTACCCCAGTGAAATGGCACAGATACATATCTCCTAATATTGCCCTCACTGGCGGATCCAGGGGGAGGGGGCATCAGGGGAAAATGCTCCCCCACAGGAATCTGGAGGGGGAACATTCATACAAGTATGTGACAAGTTCATACATTCATACAAGTCATACAAAATGCTCCCCCCCCCCCCAACCGTTCCCTGCACTGCAGGTGAAAAACCATGATCTTAGGAGAAAACTTCATGAAAACGGAAGTTGTTTCTTCTGTCAGGTTATTACATTTTAAGTTTGTATTTATCCCTTTCTTTCAATGATAGACAAAACAGCGCACCTGATGTAATTCAAGCCGCCCCAGTAACACCTACCGAGTGGAGAGCGGGTCCCGCTGGGGGGGGGGGGCAGAATCTGCCCCTCCCCGGATTTTCTCAATCCCTTGAAAACTATGATAGATATAAACGTGAAACTTTCAGTACCTTATGCTGCATGAATTATACGTCATCTCATTAAATTGCATTGCAATTGATTTAGTAATGTGAGAGATAATGATGTTTTAATGACGTCAAGCCATGTCAGTTTTGGTGGACAAGCGATACAAGTTTTAAAATCGTAAAAATAGAGTTTTAAAGAAAATCGCAAATAAAAGCGTCAAAAGAAAGGAAATGACATTCTCTTCAAAATGGCTGTGTCATATTTGCAAAATTTTGGGTTTTGGACCCCGTAAATACAAATATATATTTTTTTCTCTCGAAAAAAAAAATCAAGTCAATTTATGTGAATTTGAAAATATAATTTCTTAAGCTCGAATACCAACATAAGGTGACCGGCCCAAATTTGCGTAGAGAAACAAAAACAAATGGGGATACCTTATGGCCACAAAAAGATGCTCCCCGCGGAGAGAGGCTGGATCCGCCAGTGTTTGCCCTCTTCACCCTATCTGAAACCCCAACATTGCCCTACCGCTACCCCTATGCCGGTGAATGGGAGCGTCCCCCTACTTTTTTTTTACAGTTACAGCCCTGCTATATACTTGCCAGAATACCTACATTTTAGTCAAAACAATGTCTTGTCCGAGGATATATTATAGGCCATAATGCTGCGCAACACAACATGAGCTGCCTCGTCGTTTTCACTATGTTGCAGCAAAATAAAAATAGCAGTGCAATGTATACTCATTTTCGCTAACTTCCTTTTTGATAACATCACAATTGTCTAGCTTCGACGTTACAAATACCACAGGGTTCTTGTCAGCTGGTCGAGCACATAACCGTATCAACTGATGCCAGTTTTACACCCGAGTTTCAACAAATCCCAAACCCATACACACATTGGCGAATTTCTGGGGACGAGGGGAGCGAATTTACCTTCATATCTGCTGCTGTGGTGGTCAGCTGTGGAACTGATGTCGATACCCTATTTGCTCTGTCTTATATACGCCGCCACACCCACTACACTCCAATAACCACGCCCTGCATCCCGCTTAGAGGAAAACTGGGCATTGGCGTTCACCGGCCGGAGACGGAGACAGGCACCAAGGTTGGTCGATGTCGTGCCTGATATTTGTATTTTTCGAGAAGTTCTCGTGACTTGCGGCAATGGTCTGCATTGCAGAGACTAGATAGTTGTGCCACTGGGGTTTGTCGAAAATGACAGCGCTTAGACGAATTGTTACGCGTGTGTCAGTTGCAATGTTTCCTTAGCTGTCATGACATCACTGACTTCGATTCCGAATCATGCGAACTCATACATTTGCCTGTTCACAAAATCTCATATCGATTGGTCCGGCAGTTTCCGATATCTGAGTCACTGGCGGCCGTCTGCAGACGGCTGATAAGGGGGGGGGGGCAACAACATTACCAATGGCAGCGTTACGGCTGGGAGGAGGCACCAGCGGTGTCCACGGGCGACCGCAGACGGCTGATAAAGGGGGGGGGGGGGGTCAACATTACCAATGGCAGCGTTACGGCTGGGAGGAGGCACCAGCGGTGTCCACGGGCGATTGCAGACGGCTGATAAAGGGGGGGGGGGGCAACAACATTACCAATGCAACGTTACGGCTGGGAGGAGGTACCAGCGGTGTCCACGGGCGACCGCAGACGGCTGATAAAGGGGGAGCAACATTACCAATGGCAACGTTACGGCTGGGAAGAGACACCAGCGGTGTCCACGGGCGACCGCAGACGGCTAATAAAGGGGGGGGGCAACATTACCAATGGCAGCGTTACGGCTGGGAGGAGGCACCAGCGGTGTCCACGGGCGACCGCAGACGGCTGATAAGGGGGGGGGGGCAACAACATTACCAATGGCAACGTTACGGCTGGGAGGAGGCACCAGCGGTGTCCACGGGCGACCGCAGACGGCTGATAAGGGGGGGGGGGCAACAACATTACCAATGACAACGTTACGGCTGGGAGGAGGCACCAGCGGTGTCCACGGGCGACCGCAGACGGCTAATAAAGGGGGAGCAACATTACCAATGGCAACGTTACGGCTGGGAGGAGGCACCAGCGGTGTCCACGGGCGACCGCAGACGGCTGATAAGGGGGGGGAACAACATTACCAATGGCAACGTTACGGCTGGGAGGAGGCACCAGCGGTGTCCACGGGCGACCGCAGACGGCTAATAAAGGGGGGAGCAACATTACCAATGGCAACGTTACGGCTGGGAGGAGGCACCAGCGGTGTCCACGGGCGACCGCAGACGGCTAATAAAGGGGGGAGCAACATTACCAATGGCAGCGTTACGGCTGGGAGGAGGCACCAGCGGTGTCCACGGGCGACCGCAGACGGCTGATAAAAGGGGGGAGGGCAACATGACCAATGGCAACGTTACGGCTGGGAGGAGGCACCAGCGGTGTCCACGGGCGACCGCAGACGGCTGATAAAGGGGGGAGCAACATTACCAATGGCAGCGTTACGGCTGGGAGGAGGCACCAGCGG